>APFE030493256.1:0-10532 GCA_000404065.3 Pinus taeda | reverse complement strand
CATTGGCTGGTAATCAGGTGATGTCTTTCCATGTTCGACTCTAGAACATTTTTCACATGGATCGACTTGTACTCCGAGTGAAGATTGAACGAGTTTTGAAGACCCCAGATCTAGTTTCATCCATCCAGGCTGCAATATATTGAGGAATATAAAGACATCAAATGTACATAATTGCCGAACAGATGATCATCCAAATCAAAGGATGATGAGTCGGAATCATCAGTCTGCTACACAGACAATCGTCTGTCCTATGTACATGAAAATTAATTTATAAAGCTGAGCATGGGAATTCCCGCCTCAGCTAGATCATGAAAAAATATTGTCAAGATAATGTATTGTATTGTACCTTATTACAGGTCGCCTCCCATCTCGAAAAAACTTCGGATCCTCATGGTAAAGCATTTCACTCGACATCAAAAGATTAATGACCTCATGCTTTAGAGGGCATTTTTGGGCACTACAACCCAAATCATCAATTTCCATAAATTGAGGGCTCCTAGGTCCCTAAAAGTGTTGCTTCACTACCTAAAGGAACAAGGTCAGCTGATTACATCATCTCCCAGAAGTTCTCCACTAAAAACTACTCAGACATGGTCAAAACTGGACCATACTGAATGCCCAGTGCAGAGGGTGCGATGCATCGCACCTAATACATGCGGGAGGTGCAATGCATACTAAAAAGTCCTTCTACAGGGTGCGATGGATGAGGATAGGCAAGTGGCGGAGACAGTTTGCTAAGTGGATGATCAAGGAATCTTCTAGAAACTTCTCATATGACACTTGCCTCTCAGAATTCGCTCAAGGATGAGTAAGAGATCAATGAAATCTCCAAGTGGAACCAAGAACTATCAGAGAGAGGACACTAATCAAAAACCCAGAGCTAACTCACACCTTTGCAAAAATCTATATATGGATCTCTCATCCCAGAGATCCAGAGGTTGGGGGGGCTGGAATTTTGTATCTTATAGAGAAGTGTTGTTGGTTTTCTGGTGTAATTTCATAGTGTTGGGTGATCTAAGCTTTACTTGAGGTGAAGAAGGGCCTTCTTTCTGGAGAATGATGCTGGGTCAGAACATATGGTTGTAATCCTCTTGCTACTTTTCATCTTAATAAAGCTATTCAAGTTTTCCCATATTCTTGTATGTTTCATTATATATGCATTTGTATGGTTAACACACATCTGGTCCTATGTTATTTATGTATATAGATCTTTGTTCTTCGATAGTAGTATGTTGTTGTGATTCCACAGGTGCTCTTTGAAGCTGGGCAAACAAAGCAGAAGCGGCAAAGCTCTATCAGGGAGGAGAGGAAATCAAGCGCAAGACTAAGGTTTGTCTCCTTTGTTCACTCCTATCTATTTTCATAAAGGAAAGCGAAAGTAGAATTTACTTGTTTGTTTCTAAGATAGCCACCAATATTAGTGGGAATAGTAGCATCCAAGTGGACACTATTCCCGGTAACACCAATGGAATGGAGGTATGCTCCACAAAAGGCACGTTGCCTTCTGAAGAGGAGGCGAAGAAAGACAGCTAGTCTACTGTGACAATCTTCCCCTGATGATGGAAATGAATGACACGAAATAAAGATGAAGCCACGGCTTGCATGGCATATGTCCAGCTTCGGCCCAAAAGGAGGTTGTAAGTTAGATTAGCATCAACGACTTCAACTTCCACTTCAATCGTCTTTCCTTCCAAAGTAATCGGCAAACGTTGGAGTATACCATAAGGGTGAGACTCTCTCCCATCAAAGGCTTCCAAGGTCATAGGAGACTGGCTCAGAGTCGGAGATAGTTAATAGCAAGGACTTCCTCTGGGAGGGGCACCTCTAGAGAACTTCTACAGTGGACATAGCTGATGGAGCCTGGGCTAAGTCCTCAACGATGTTGTAGTGCTGAGCAGCAAGACCATTAGGGTTCTAAGGAGATTTTATGAGTACACCTTTAGGAGGGGGTCAGATGGGTGTCTCAGTGCTAGGTCTTTCGATATGGAGTGGACCAGAACTGGACAGAGGAGTGCTAGAGGGGACCTCAGGCTCTTTCTCAGCAGGCGACGGATATTGTTTTGCTTGAGTGCTAATGTGAACGGGGATTGTCCCAGCCATGAACACTTGAGAACCAAAGGGAGAAGAGGATTGGGATGGGTCAGCCACCATTTGTGTTTGCTGCAAGGGGAAAGGTTCTTTCAGCACCGCAGGAGTCCTAGGAGCACCTTTCAACAAGCGACTAACTTCAGACCGCCTAGTGCAGTCTTTGGTATAGTGATCCTCGTCACAGATAAGACAAGGATACTTGGGCTTGCATTTGGTTCCTTCCTCAAGTCGAGGTTTAGGGGAATCCTGTTTGGGTTGATCAGCTTTATTTTGTTCTTTTCCTTTCTTTTCTCCTTTCGAGGCTTTGTCCACCGTGGTGGACTGGACGACGTTAACCTCGGAAGTATTTTCGGAATTAGACATAGCCTGAGAAGTATTTTCATCCGAAGCATTCGAATTTTTCTTCCCAGGGTTCGTGGAAGATTTCTTAGAGGATGAATTGACAGAACCTATGACACCGTCAACAGATGGTTTTGGCGGAGCCTTGGAAGTTTCGGGCCTCGGGGCGTCAGGAAAATAGTCATATAGCATACTGAACTAGGAGTAAACCAAGTCAAGGTACTGAGCACGTGCAATAGCTTGCTCTTCAGTTACACATGCTCCCATAGCAATATCTAGTGCGATTGGAGGGACAAATGAGGTCGTAAACCAATCGGTCAGGAGCTGATCGGGAATCCAAAACTTAATCAAATGACGACACCGTCTCCACTCATGGATATGATTAGAGATGTGCGTATCTATTGTTTGTTTAAGGGACGTAAGGAGATGTGTGCCTATCTCATACCGAATCAGCAACTGAAAATGAGTTAAATATGCCATTGCCAATGAGTTAAAATCCTGAAAAGATTCACGAGCTAGCTCGATATACCACTTAGCAGCAGAGCCAGTGAGGGTCCTTTTGAAAAAGGCAGAGCCAGATTGAATCATCAAGCCACGAATTTGACGAACAACATAGATGATAAGTCATAACGTGGGCTTGGGGGTCTTCTCCAGCTTTGCCATCAAATTTGGGACAATCACCGGGAATCTTAGTTGGGACCGGTGGCCAATACGGATTATGAAGGATAGGATCATTGGTTAGCTTGGACACATCTAGTAGCTCCAACGTTGCTAAGAAGGGTAACTGAGGATTAAAGGACATCTGAGGTTGCGGGTAGGAGGTAGCACCAGAGTTCCAGCCAGCTGCTTGTTTCCCCCATGGATTTTGTCCAAACGGATTTGGCCCATAGGGGTTGTAGCTATAACTGGATGGTTGACCCTAGATTTGCTCCCCAGCATTCCATTGATTACCAACTTGGCCTGCAAGAGCAACATACGATTGCTGGTAGATCTGATAAGGACTCACCTGCAATTGTTGATAATTTTTATATGGGGCAATTTGAGTTTGCCCTTGGGATTGCTGGAAACCATAAGGCAGTTGGGCTCCATATTGAGCCTGGGGGCCAGGCTATGCTTGATAAGCAGGTTGAAGTTGAGATCCACCCTGCATTTGAAGACCGGCTTGGGTATGGAGTCCAGACTGGAGCTAAAAACCAGGTGGAGCTTGAGAAGCAACAAACATTTGAGTGCCCGGTTGAGCAGGCCCGGTAAGATGTCCTTGAGAGGATTGGGGCTGAGCCACTTGGCCAGAAGGTTGACCTAGTTGAGATTGAGATTGGCCCATTTGCCCAGATGGTTGAGCCTGCTGGGTGTTGGGTTGTCCTTGCACAACTAAGGGTTGTCCTGATGGACCAGATGGCTGAGCAGACTGGACAGTTGGCTGGCCTGATTGGATCTGAGGTTGACCAACTTGTCCAGATGGTTGACCAGACTAGGCAGTGGGTTGACCTTGTTGTACGTAAGGCTGAACACCCTGCCCAGTAGGGTATCCCTACTGGACCCCAGGTTGTCCTTGTTGCATATAAGGTTGTCCTAGATTTCCATAGGGTTGCCCAGAAGGGTATCGCTGCTGGACCCCAGGTTGTCCTTGTTGCATATAAGGTTGTCCTGGATTTCTAGAGGGTTGCTCGAGATAAGTAAAATATGAACCACCATAGGCCGAAGGTTGTCCCCGGAAGGGTTTTCCTTGTGGGCCTCTAGGTTGCCTGGATAAGATTGTCCGTAATACTGCTGCCCATAGGGAGGCTGTGTGTAAGATGACTGACCTTGATAAGGTGGTCCTTGAAGATTTGCAGGGGGTACTTGGCCACCACCGTAACCAGAGGTACCCCAAGCAACAGCTAACAGGACTGAGACCTCAACTGCAGGCTGAGATGGCAAGGAACCGCAAGATAAAGATGATGCCCTACGGGATCATAGTAATGGAGCAGACCTTGCAAGCCCGGATTCTGGATAGCTTGCAAATATTGATCGTATGCCCCCCCTGCTGGAATGGAACCAGAAGAAGGTGGGGCACTAAGCGTAGGATCGACGACCCTAGATGTAGGTGCTGATGGGCTACTATTTGCCGAACTGGGGGATGGTCCAGCAATAGTGGCCACAACCGAGGATGCAGTGACGACACCAACAACAGGCACTGAAGAAGCTACACAGATAGTTGGAATAGTCGGGACTGAAGTGACAGATGTATTGTGAATTTGAGGAATAGAAGACCCCGAAGTCGGAGTGATGTTGTGATCCCACATAGAACCCGTAAAGGAGGTCCTAGAACCAATAACATCCCTCAAAGCCCTATAACGTAAGGGCAACGTGACACCGAGAGGGGTGACACTGAAGGATGGAATCTCCGCTGAGATAGGAATTTCACCGCTCATTACAACGGATGCTTCACTCCTGATGGGGGATGTGTCATCCATGTCTGAGGAAGACATTGGGACCGAAACACTAGGAGGAGTAATAGGGATATCCTCTTCGGAAGGCTCCCAAACAGGGTTCCAATGGATATCGTAAAAGTCATCTTCTGGAGCGTGAGAGTTCAACGGTTGGATACTCGGAATAACAGGGAGAGTACCACTACCAACCGGTGTCTCAGGAGCAATAGAAGAAGGAGAGCCTTGGTCACTTCGAATGGGAGATGGGATCGATGATCCCACCAGGATGATTCTATTCAAAAATCCTAGGAAAACTAATGAGAAAGGACCCTACTCAAGCTAACGCAAACAAGATCTAACAGGGTAAATGTGAATGTGGCCGAATAAATTTTAAGACACCAGAACACAACTTGACCTTTTCATCTTTAAAAAGTCGAGAAAAGGACAAAAATATGACTCTAGTCACCTTTGAATGTTTAATGAGCTTGAAGTGACAAGTGCTCAGATGAACCTTTTCTTTTAGGGAGTCCGAAAAGGAGGGCAAGTGACTACTCTGGAGAACTAGGCAAAAGGTTTACCAGACAATCCGTAAAACTGCATATACACCTTGGCAATCGTATGAGAACCAAGGACTCTCTGTACGACAGTCAATCTTCCCGAATGCTGTGTTCGGTGCGTTATGACTTGTAAGGCAACAGACATGGCTTCCTATGGATAAAGGATGATAACCTAGTGGGGTCTCTCCATATACTCAACGGTACATGGGAGCACAAGTCCGTACTAGACCACTATTGAGTCACAAAAGGAGGAATCACCCAACCTTGAGTGGAAACAAAAGTGACTAGGTTTAACGACGCCGAAGCACGTCTCTAGCCTAGAGCTCTAAATAGTGTGCGTTATGTTCCAATGCATTGTTAGATTCATTCAGTTCATTTTAGAGTTGATCTTGGATTATGTTTCAGTTTTCAAGCCTTACCGTGTGTATATAATAAATCCTAGGATGCAGCTAGAATGCACGAAAAATCATTTTTCTTCGATGAACACCTACCTACGGGAGGGTAGAGAAATTATTTCCAAACCAAGAAAACCAAGACAGCAACGGTAGTCACTCAATGCATACAGACACCAATTCCTAAAGTGCACGGAAACTACTAATGAGAGATCTTTATCATTTCCTTTCCAATATGCAAACTAGAAATGCAAATTCACTTTCACTTTCATACTAAATGAATGCAATCTTTTCGATTTTGATGTCTTTACATATAAAAAACAAACAAGCGACAAGCAAGCGTGGAAAAATGGAGTTGACCCAAACAATTGTAATCTATGCTCGGTAGTGAAGAAATCGAATCAACATGCAAAATTGGTTCAATGCCGATCGCTAAACAATCAACCAAAAGCAAGCTCAAGGGAAGGCTGAAACAAATAAATAGCAAGCTACAAATGAACCTTTGAGTAACCAAGCAACCAAGCAAAACTGATCCAAAAGCCTTGAAACAATGAAACTAGGTCACAAAGCAAGAAAACAAGATTCATTCAACAAAGCTCACGAAAAAGTGCCCTAACCATGAACAGTGAAAAGCAAGTCATCAAACAAGCGAGGAAAGCAAAGGACCAATAGGATTGATGGATTCAGGAGGCAGAATTGAGAAAATCAATTATACAGCAATCAACGCGGGTAATACACAGGCAACAAGCACTGATGAAGCAACCACTTCAGCAACAAAGCGATGTCAGCGCAGGAATACACGATTTTCCTGCGATGGTCCGATTTCCAGAACCGTCGCGACTGTTAGGCGTAATTACGTGATGAACAGAATATTACAAAAGGTCGAGTACGATGACAGCGCGACTGTTATAATTAAATACGTGATGAAGCTCAAAAACAGTGACAGGCGAATCAAAAATCCCAAATCAAAGACAATCAATCTTTCAATCAAATAGGGGTGTTCCTAGATTAACCCAGGAAACTCAAAGGACTGATAACTAATCCCGAAAACTTCAAAAGATACCAAAACAAAAATCAAGGCAAGAGAAAACAATAAAAACAAAGGCTAAAGCTCCTCCCCAGCGGAGTCGCCAATTTGTGATGCAGGAAAGTGTTCCCTTTGCGGACAAAGGCAACCCCTCTAGCCCTAGAGTGGGTCTAGTCACAAACAAGGACAGATCAACAATAGCTTTCCTTAAACAGTTAAAGTTGGAGGCCTACCTCAACCGGTGGTCGATGGAGTTCCGTTGCACTGCTCCAGCTTCCACTTTCTTCTCCTCAATGAGTGATCGACCTGAAACAAAGCAAAGGAAATACAACAAAGCACATAACCGGATACAACAATGAACTATTTACTCACAAAGTCAAGAAGTCATGAGCTATCAAGTACATTACATACGATACATAGGAAAACATCATTGATTGCATTAATAATGAAATAAGAGTCAGCTTACAACCAAAGTCTTGACGTCACAAGCCTTCTCAGAGAAGAGTCCAGCCAACATGTTCTTCAAGCATTCACTCTTTGAATATGGATCTCCCAACCCACAAGAGCTCTCTCACTCATAAGCTTCACACAAAATCAAGGGTACCTTACAACCTTCCACAAACTATCAACAATTCCACACTTATCACGCTCACACCGGCTATCTAGCAAACTCACAAAGTACTCACAGCACTGCTCAACTAGCCAACTATCAAACTGTCCAACTAGCAATGCATAGCAATGGTGAGAGTTTAAATAGGAGAAGGAGTCTCCATGAAAGGTGGAAAGGAGAGCTTATCACCAAGGAAGGTAGCACAATTGACGGAACTGCCACACCAGAGAAGGAAGGGCGACATAAACAAGGCCAACAACCAGGTCTGGAGTCATCTGGAAGGCCGACTGTTGGAACAATTTGTCCAATTTGGATCATCACGGACATAGAACTGATCCTCATCGCTGACATCGCAAGTGATTAGTGCAGATAGTCAGATCATTGCTGAAGGGACCACATGGACCTGCACTGATGCATAAAATCGAGCCATCGCAGGAATCACGTGTACTTTCGCCCTGGCAGCGCAGTCTGTCTGTTCATGAGCGCCTATCAGCGCGTTTATTAAGGAAACAACGGCTATGAGGTAGATAACTTTGCAAAAGTGGGTCAATTAGCAACACAGGGAAGCATTTGTCTGTCATAAGCACGTTTGACTTGGACACATGACACAGTGACAATACCGGGAGTGAAAGCAGTGATAAATTACTGTGTAACAGGTGTAATTACCCAAAGTTATACTTAATTGTGGAACACGATGAACACAATGCAACAATGATGAACCACTTCTTATTCCCAACCAAAAGTGGGAACGAATATTAATGTATTTAACCATCGTACTGTTAAAGGTAAATGGTAAGCACTATATTTTTGTTGTAGTTGCCAAACATATGAAATATGAAATATGCTCATTTCATGTTATTGCCTTTTGAATGTGAATCTCCACAAGTTGTTGGTGTATTTTTTGAACATGTATTCAAACTTAATGGTGTGTATAATAGGATTGTAAGTGACATGGATCACATATTGATTAACACCTTTTGGCAAGAACTGATAAAGTTCGCAGGAACAAAACTTGATCATAGGACTAGTTATCAACCTCAAGGGATTGTCAAATATAAATTGTTAATAAATTGGCATGAGGGCTACTTGAGGAACAATGTGTCGGGACAACAAAAAGCATGGGTAAAATGGCCACACTTTTTAAAATTTTGTTATAAAACTACATATCACATGAGCATCAACATGACTCCTTTCAAATCCTTGTATCATTATGAAGCTTCTAGTTTTTTGTACTTAGTCTTTTCTAATTCTTGAGCTTCAAAAGCTTTTAAGTGGGATAAAGAGAACCAAGATATCCTTAATACAGCCAAAAACAATACTTAGATTGCACAAGAACACATAAGAACTATGTTGATTTCCATCTAATTGAGATGTCTTTCAAGGTGGCAGACATGGTTTTTCTGCATATTATACCTTATAGAGAATCTTCACTGAAGATCAGTGAAACAGAAAGGCTTAAACCCCAAATTTTACGTGCCTTTCAAGGTGATTAAGAGAAGTGGGGAAGTAGTGTATGAGTTGGAGTTTCCTTCTACAAGCAAGATTCACATTGTATTTCATGTATCATGCTTCTAAAAAGATCTTGGGTAGCATGTGACTCCTTCAACAGAATTACCTCCCATGGATGAAGAAGGTAAATTGATATCTATTCCAAAGACCAATCTACAGGTCAAGGAGAAACTATTGAGAAATAAAGTAATCTCATAATATCTCATCAAATTGAAAAACTTTCCCTTGGAGGATGCAACATGGGAAGGGGAGGAGATGCTTAAGCATCCTAATCTACAAATGATTGAGGATAAGCATTCTTTGGGTAGTGAGGGCTGTAATGCCCCCAAACCATACCAGTAAAACTAATAGCAAATAAATTATCGTTTCCTTGACTTACCTAAGTGGAAAAGGACACAAAGCCACATTGGGTTTGGTCGCATGCACGGGGATTAATGAACATGGATAAGATTAAGTGTGATTGGGATTTATTTGGAGCACATGCATGAGTGAACTAAAGACCACTGAGATGCATGCACTAATTTAGGAATGGGTTAGCACTTTTCTTAGCGTTAACCACAACACATGCATGCATAGGGAGATAACTCAGCATGTGGGCAAGTTAACTAGGTGCATGTTTTTTCTCTCCCACTTGACATAAGATTATCTCCACTAGACTAAACACATGATTGTTCTCTCCACTTCTACTTCAATTGAACTCAAGTATACTTCCTTTAGCCATGTGCATGGCCATCTCATCATAGTTCACCATTAGTTAACTGAAATGCATGGAAGTTGACGAGAGTCTTGCATAGATAATTTATAAAAGGTCACTTTGATAGTTGAGGAGATATAAGTTGTGAGTTTATATTCTATATTTTTGGGATTTTGGGATTAAGGTCTAATAATGTTCATTATCGATTATTTAAGAGAGACATATGGGCTCCACCTACTCAGCAGGGTGTGTTTCGATGGATGAGCTACGATTTATGAGACCCTGGAGCATCATCTTTTGTGAGATGCACTCATTCATTAAGCTTGGAGTTCGATCTAGAGATAAAAATTAGAGGACAATTTCAGATTTATGTTCATTTTAGCAAGCAATTTTCAGGTTGTGTTGTGCCCTAATTTTAAAAATATTGTTGTTCCTTGGTATCTCTATTCGGGGATATTACATCACCCCAAAATATGGTGATCTTTAAGGGATATGTTATTGTTGAATGCAATCTCTAATTGAAAATATTGGAGTATGGATGAGTAGCGATTAAGTATCATACATAGTGCTCAAACACCATCATAATGAGTTTTTGTTAAGGATTATAGTTTTAGTGGGACAATTTTATAAGAATATATCACCCATTAAATAGGAACAAATTTTAGATTTGAGACATCTATAAACCATATCTTTTGACTTAGTTACTGGAGAATCCATAGTAAAAACTATTTTCCATCAATGTTTCAAATCCCAACCAGGATCCATCATCACGACTTCTTGAATGTTGATAGTGGAAGAGCTTGATTTAGGTATTTAAATAGTTATGAGAGTAGATTTTAAGGAAGAGATTAATACAGATTTTTGAATAATCTAAGCTATTATTATAATTCTTAATTTTAATAATT
>APFE030493246.1:6219-16638 GCA_000404065.3 Pinus taeda | reverse complement strand
AATTTAATTTAATTATTTCAAAAAAAAATTAGGCTGGCAGATAAATACACGCCTCCGCAAACCTACTCAATGTCAACAATGACAATGGCGGATTTCCAAAAAAATTGTTGGATGCAGAGCATAAGATAAATAACAACCACGACAAGGTCACTAAAAGATTAAACGAGTTCCAGATTAAGCTTGAGGAGCAGGGTGACAAAATAAAAAATCTTCAGGATACGACAAATCAAATAGAAATAAAAATGGAAAATCAACATGTCCAAACAGAAGCAGACATCAAAGAGGTTTTAACAATGCTGAAAATTCTGTGTAAAAAAACGAATTGTACACCCGAACAACTACTAAAAGAAAATGAAGAGAATCAAGAACACGTCTCATCAGATTCAACAAAGTGAACAGACTCTCATGAAAAGGTTGAATCGCCAAAAAAATCAGCGACACCCCACCAAGAAGCAAGTAACACAACCCTTGCAAACAAGCAACTTTGGGATACCCTTACTAGTCAACACCCTTTTTTCGCTCAACCATTAGCCACATACCAACGAAGGGCAAAAGTCGAGATGCCTAAATTCGATGGAAACGAAAAAAACAATGTTGCATGGATAAATAAAGCAGAAGAATACTTTGAGATATATGACATCAATGACGATGATGAAAAGCTCAGGCATGCATCCATGAAAATGGAAGGAGAAGCATATAACTGGTGTATGTGGTGGAAAAAGACAACACACGTCATTAGCTGGAGGAGATTTAAAGATGCATTCTTTAAAAGATTCCAAGGTGTAAGAGAAGAAGAGTTCTTTTCAAAACTCATCAAATTACGACGAAAAGGAAGTGTGGACGAATACACTCAAGAATGGGAGACTTTAGTAACACGAGTACTTGGGTTATCAGAATCTCGTCTAATTCAGTCATACGTTTCGGGACTCAAAATCCATTTACAAGCAAAACTTGAGATGCATGACATTACATCAATAGAAGTAGCAAGACGAAAAGCAAAAACAGCCAAAAAGAAATTTGAACCAATGTTTTGGTCAAAAGTGGAAAAAACATATGCAAGATGAAGGATACCCCAGTATGTGGACTCAAATAATACAAGATATGTTCCACCACATTGTCGTGAAGATCAAAAATCTAATGTGGAAATGCAAATGATAAAAGAGGGTAAATGTAAACGCTGTGGTGAGAAGTGGGACCCCAAACATAGATGTGCTAAAGGAAATGAACCAAAGAACCTATATAATTGTGAAGCAACCAATGATTCTAACAGTGAAGACTCTGACATTGAAGAAATAGAAGATGCCCCAGAATTCTCACCAGTTTTAGATGACGGAAGTATTCCACAAGTGTCACTATCTGCTATGATAGGTATATCACAACCTCAGACCTTAAAGTTAAAAGGACACATAAAGAAGAACAACGTAGTGGTTCTCATCGACTCTGGTAGCACACACAATTTTTTAGATGCAACCATGGCAAAGAGACTCAATATCTTTTCATTTCCCTTACCAAACATGAAAGTGATGGTAGCTAACGGCAAGAAGTTTGAAAAGGTGGGGAAATGCGATAAGGTCAATTTGCAGATTCAAGACTTTAATCTAGAATCTTCGTTCTTCACGATACCTTTAGGAGGAGTAGATGTAGTCTTAGGTATCCAATGGCTACGAACTTTAGGTACTTATGCAGCCAACCATCAAGTGCAATTTATAAAATTCAAATGGGGAGGTCAAAAGTACAAACTACACGGATTCCAAGCACCAAAAAATCAAGTTGTATCATCATCTCAAATGATGAAGCTAAGTCGAAAAGGAGCACCCGCTTATGTAGTACAATATCACCAATTAGAGATGTTATCTGCAAATATGACCAGAGACGAGTCACCAGAGATACAAGATCTGATTTGAAAGCATGAAAAACTGTTTCAAGACCTACCTATGAAGATGTCGCCTAATAGGGAAATTGAGCACACAATAGAAGTCAAGGCAAGGTCAGACCCCGTCAACATCAAGCCATACCGATGTCCACATCACCAAAAAACGGAAATTGGGAGATTAATCCAAGACCTTTTGAAGTGTGGAACCTTGATCATCTTGGAATATTTGATCAAGTGGAAGGACTTATCCGAAGAAGACGCTTTCTGGGAGAATGAATCATTCTTCAACAACATCCGTCGTTACTTATGCTTTGAGGACAAAGCATTCTTTCGAGAGGAAGGCAATGTTATGTAAAAAATTAGTTAACTTTAGGTTTATTATTTAATTTTAGGTTTAATTAGACGAAATGGCATGATCATAAGATCATGCCCTTTCCCAAGGGTGTCCATGGCGGTATATATAAGCCAGGAACCCCATTGTAATAAGAATCATCGGTATTTCATCATTTTAATAAAATATTTATGCATATATTTTCTGCGTATCATAAGTATTTTGTCCCAGTTCGCCATTAAGTTCAGCGAACTTGAACGAATAAGTTCGTATTCGTTTGAAGTTCGGTGAATTTCAAACTTATTCGTTCAAATTCAAGAACCATCTATAAATATCTAATACAGTTTTGGTTTATCAAAATAAAGTTGGGCCTTATAGTTTACAACACAAAGAAGTTAGTTAATACATTGTCAAAACTTTTGGACTACATATACCACGCCCAACCTTTTCTGCTCAGTTATACAGACACAAGAGTTTCACTCTGCTTTGTTACATTTCTTGCTTACATTAGTAAATGATGAATTGATCTATGTGGTCCTTGTGTGAGCGTGCATCCAATTGCATATCACTAGGTGTTTACATGTATGTAGAACTCGTCTCATTTTGAAAGAGGCTAAAATTGTGCTACTAGTTAAATAATGTTCTAAGCTGTCAAAAGTTTGTAACTATGCTTTATCCCACCAAAAAGAAACATCCTTCACCATCTTTTTTTCAGAGGGATGACTAATCTTTGCAAAATTCCTTTTGAATCTTTTTGGATAAACATTGTCCCAAAGAAAAGCTCTAAACTATCCACGCTCTTCTAGGGTGCTAATTTTATACTGCATCTTCTTTTATTATGTTCAATTACTAAACAAGCTTTTTATGAATCTCTATATGCTCTAGAACAAATTCAACATGTTTTTTTTCTGTGGATGCTTTGTAATGCCTCTTTTCGAGTAATGGCTACAGGAGCTTGACTTAATAGCCTATCTCATTCCCGTAGGCTACAGTAGGAAGAAGGGGATCAATTAATTTAAATATTTAATGTTATTTATAAGGTGTTGCTGAGTAATTAAATTAAAAAAGGGTGTTACTTTATGACCCATGGTATTCTAATGATAAAAACTTATAAAAAGAAATTTAGAGTTCACTAAGGGTATGATCTTGTTATTGGTGAAAGTGAATTTGAGAGCTCTTATAGTTGGTGTGCAAAGATGAACCCGTGTGAGTAATCAATTTAGGTAATGAGACTATCCACCCTAGTTGATCAAGACTAGTTTTAGTGGTGAAACATACCCACCATAGCTAGTCAAGAAAGGATGAATCAGATAGGTTATTCATAAGTGCTCAATTGAAGAAGTTTCATTAGCCAAAGATTGTAGGAACTGGAAGGAGAAGCGTTTCATCATTGGAGCAACTCTTATTTTTATTGAAGCCGAATTAATATTAGGACGCCAAATTACTTTACTGAGGCTGAATTTAACTAGAGCGATTTTTTGTGTGGAGGCTGAAGTTGAAGTATTGCATGTGTCAAATATAATTTGAAGAGGATGAGCTCATCAAGAGAGGCTGAATATTTTATCAGGATTCAGAGTAGATCAAATTGATTATGGATATTATCTGGGCAGATGAATAATTTAATTGCTCAGGACAAATACCTTGTGGTAGTTGAGAAAAAAATTTGAGGGTCGATATTTTATTGTGGAGGGCTAATTTGATTGTGAGGGCTAAATCTGTTTAGAAGCTTGGATTCCAATTGCAAAGGTCAAATAAATTAGCAGAAGCAAATTTCTTCTCAAAGGATAAATTTTCATTGTAACTGCAGAACAAATTTGTGAGCGAAGATGCTTCTATTGGTCAGGTCAAAATTCCTTGAGGAAGCTAAGTGGAATTGGAAAGAGCACCAATAACCCTTAGAGGTTGAATTTCTTGTGAAGTTGAGTTGCTGGAGGAAATCGTGTTGTCTTGAGGAAGGCCAAATTACTTATGCAGGTCAAGTTGCTTAAGGACACTGAATTGATCCTTAGTTGATCAGATTCTTTTCCAAAGGGTCGAGTTATTAAGGAGGTTGCAATTTCTCTTGGGACAACATCATTTCATTTAAGGAGAAGCACTCTATTATACACTTGCTGCCTACACCTAACAGTTAGTGAGAAAAGATTTTAACCCCACAAGGTGTGGTTGGTGGCAAGAACTAAGAGGAGGGGCTGCCACCTATTCCCAACTCTCTTCGTTTAAGTTATCTCCTAGGTTAGTTAAGGGGGTGGTCCCTACATGGAAAACTAAGTTAAAAGATGTGAGGTTTCTAGGAGATGTTAGAGTGAAATCGATTACTTTATTTTTTTTGAGAATACAAGCAAATACAATATGAGTAATATGAGCTAAAATCAACTTCAATAACCATCAACACATGATATAATAATAAGCATATGTAAAACCAATGCTTACAAAATATTGCTCAAAATGAATGATACTTCCTCAAAATAAAATAAGGTGCTTGAAACTGAAACACAAGTAATCTGGAAAATGAAACAAAAGATGTTAGAAAAATCAATGCAAGATATTAAAATGCTTTCAAGATATATGATCACTTATTAATCCAAAGCATACAAGGAAAGAATATCTTGCAAAGGAAACCAATTAGAATTCTACTTGCACAATGAGATAATACTTGCCCAAAGTATCCAATTCAACACATATTCTTCAATGACAAGTGTAATGACTATTTGTAAGTAAAACAATAAGATGTGTTAATATGAAATGAACCTAAACTACAATTGGATGCAATTATATTGGTTACTTTTAATCTAAATGCCTAATCTAGGTGAGAGATCTTCCCCTTGAGCTCTTACCAAAGGGAAAAAAAATGGGGTCATTGTAAGAAAGAGGGGTTGAGGACATGGTGGTGTCATTAATGATACCCTTCCCCTGAGTCTTACTAGTTGGTGTGTGCCTTCGTTCCTACAAGGGGACAAGCCACCTTCATAACTGCAGGGTCACACACCTTTACCTTACTTCGTACCAATTGGAAAATTTTTCCAAGAAAGTCTTTTTCCTATGATTTCTGTCAACCAAGCTTATGCTTGGAGGTTAATTTGTTTAAAATGAAACTAAATTAGAATGCCTAATATGATATACAAGTGAGATTGTAAGTGCTATGTAAAAGATAGAAATTGCTTCATTAAATATGCTCCACAAGATCACTTGTATAGTTGCTCAAGTAAACACAAGATGCATAAGCTTCATGAAAAATTGTGAGTTGCTAAAGATAGATGATGAACCAATAACAAACTAAAGCAAATGAAGCTTGAAACACATGTAAACTTTCTCAACATAAAGTGAAAACGCTTTGAAAATAAACTTAGATAAGATTGATTCCCACAATAGCTTTGCAAAAGAACTTTAAACTTGAGAAGAGAAGATTAGCTTGACATAAAAGAAAATAGTTGCTTTGGAAAATAGACTTGTCCAATACACAATGCTTCAATATACTCAAAATGGAAATATTGCATAACAATAAAGCATGAATTATTTAGACAAGTGCTGAGATAAATATATATAAGTTTGCTAAGAATAATAGAGGTGCTTCCATAAAGTAAGAGTAGATTGCTTTGCAAATGGAAATGTGAACTTGAAATTTGTAGCAACAATGATAAATGGTGCAAGCTTAAAATATGTAGCAAACTTAAAAAAAAGAAATGTGATTTGTGTTACTTCCCATGCATATGTGTGAAAAATGAAAGAAATAGAAATGTTAACAATCAATCCATGTTACAAGCCTTATGCCCTAGATGGAGAAATAGGATAACACGGGTAAACCCACACTCCCACAACAAAAACAATTTTTTTTATTATTATGGTGTTACAATGAGGTTAATGTTGAAATTTCTAAGTCTGACATGTCAAAAATCCCTACTGCATTATCTGGTTTATTTTCTCCTACTTGTTCTTTTCATTAACATGTTATTTGTAAATATAAATACGGAAAATAAACACAAATGCAACTTTAACACATATACAGATCAACAACTGAAATAACTAAGACAAACACACAAGGGACACTATTATTTTTGGATAATTGTCCCCGGAAAACCCCAATTTGGGAAAATCGGTGCAGGGGATGAGGGTTTTATTATTATGCAGATTTCTAAATACAACTATGGTGCCAGAAATGGCTCACCCAACAGAGAATGTCCTTGACAGTAATACCTCTCCTCGGAGACAGATATTCCGGATTAGTCATCGGATGAACGATCCCACAACAACTACGACAACTCCTTAGCTGGACAACAAACGCTGCTCCAAGCTTTTCTACTGCTCTGCGTCACTCTGCTAGGGACTGCATCACCCTCTCGGCTCAACAACACTCATTTTGCCCCACGAAAGTCACGCAACGCTACCTCTTGGCCCTACGTTAGCTCTGCTAGCCTTTGCGCAACTACTGATGCCTTTGCATCAGCCTCTTTGCTCTCTGCGTCAGCCCTTTGACCCTCTGCGTCACCCACATTGGCCTCATCATCCTCTGCGTAAGGCCCAACTGCCTCTGCGTCAGCCTTCCCAGGCTCTGTGCTGTCTCTCTGGCACTATCTCTGCCTCTTTACTATGTATTCTTGGCCTTGTGCCGAACTGCCTCTTAATGCAACAGATCACTGTTTCGATTCTCTCAGCAAAACCCTGCTCTAGAAAATCGAACTGACTGATCAATATGGTGTATCTCCAACCGACCCTCAAGCCTCCTCTTATACTTTTCCTGTTGAGTCTTCAACGACCGAGATAAAGTCCCTAATCAACGACTAAGATTATATTTGGTTTGATCCATGTCATTTAGAACATTCTCACCCAGTTTTATATTAATACCCATTAATATTTTAATTTTCCTACGTTTAGACTTAAGAACCCCATTAAAAATATTAATTATTTTAATATCTGTCCAACTGGGTGGAATTTCCCCAAACGATTTCTCTGTCTTGGAGATCTTATGTGCCTTAGCCCCTCCACCAATTTTCATGTCTAGAGCACATTCGATGCTACCACAAATGAACACTCCCTCTTAGCAAGGAATGTGCTCTAGTAATGCTTCACCATGGAAACATCACACTGGTCCTCTGCACCGGTACCTGTGCTAATGCTTGGCCTGTTGCCTCACATCATCTGCACTACTGCTTCCTGTACTATTGCCCATTACACTGCCACTGCCATTGCTACATTTGTACTGCCGCTCCCTCTCAATATGCTGCCCATGCTGCCCCTAACATTGCCACTGCTAATTGCTGCACTGCAACTCAGTTACTGAGAAGTAAGTAACTGACTGCTCCCAAATATTGACTTCTCGGCCAATCTGGAAGCCTCGTGAAACTGAAGCTGCCTCTGCTGCTATCCTGTGCTCCCTATGCTGCTACTGCGCTGCTACATACACCTCTGTGCCTCTCGCACTACTGCAACTTCCACTACACTACCTCAGATTTCTGCACCCAAGCACTGCTTTGCTGCTCCACTACACTTTGCTCCACCCGACCCTTGTCATCCTACTACTTCATTAAGGGCTCTTGTAGCCGGAGATGATCCAAGAGTTTGGGCACCTCAAGGACCCTGCCCCTAGTATGTAGTACTCTTGACTACAACTCGATGTCTCCCCACCTCTTTTCTAGAAGTGCATGAGCACTCATGGCACAGTCGTCATTAGTCTCGACCTCTTTCTCCGCCTTAGCTGGAGCTGCCTTAGAATCAAAAGCCTCTCCCTTGTTTTTCTTCCTGGGACACTGAGATGCATAATGTCCCAGCTCCCCACAATGGAAGCACATCACCTTGGAGATGTCCTTCTTCTTCCTCTTCCTTTGTTGTGTTGTAGATGCTAGAGCCGCATCCTCCTCCTCGTCTTTCTTGATTCAACTTCCCTTGCCAATACTCCTCCCGTTGGTCATTCTCTTGAGCTTTTCTTGGCGAAGAGTTGCCCACATCTCCTCCCAACCTGGAAGAGTAGCCCTGCCCAAAATACTTTGGACAAATTCTGGATCCGTTGTATACCCCACAGAAGTAAGTTGGTCGTGAATCTCTGCAACTTGAGAAGGAATGGATCTATCTGCTCTCCCTTCTACATTTGACACAACTGCAGCTGATTTTCCAATAGCATCTTCTGCTGCACAGAAGTGCCTTGATACAAGGTCATCAAAGTATCCCACATCTCCTTTGTTGTGCTCTTTTTAGCAATATGTGATATGACATGATCTTTGACGCCGTCTAGGATCATGCATTTCACCCTCGCCATTGCATCCTTATACTTCTCATTCTTAGCTGGGTCGACCGGGACACCCCACCAACTTCTCAATCACAATTTGCCCATAACTCCCCAAGCCCTGACAACTGAAGAAACTAAGCCTTTCAAGCTCTGCAAAATCTTGGCAACGACAGAATCTGGTACTCCTGGCCATAGTGTCGATCCTTCCTTGCTGAGAAAGATGATTGAGCACTGCGTAGGTCTGATCTGTCCCTCTGCCTCTGCGCTGACCCTCCTCCCGGCTTGAAATGATGACGCATGCCCTCTGCGTCAGCCTGCGTCACTTCTTTTCTGTTGCTTTTGCTCTGGAACATCATTATTTGTCGGGCAATTGCTATTGCTGCAAATTCTTTAGATTATCGCTGGTGCCTTCAGTTCACCTGTGATCTGCATTACTCTGATACCATGTTGAAATTTCTAAGGCTGATACATTAGAAATCCCTACTGCATTATCTTGTTTATTTTCTCCTACTTGTTCTTTTCATTAACAAGTTGTTTATAAATATAAATACTGAAAATAAACACAAGTGCAACCTTAACACATATACAAATCAACAACTGAAATAACTGAGACAAACACACAAGGGACACCATTATTTTTGGACAATCGTCCCTAGAAAAACCCAATGAGGGTAAACCTGTGTGGCAGATGAGGGTTTTATTATTATGCAGATTTTTGAATACAACTATGGTGCTAGAAATGGCTCACCCAACAGAGAATGTCCTCCTATAGTAATACCTCTCCTTAGAGAGAGATATTCTGGTTGATCAGTCACCGGATGAATGATCGCACAACAACTACAACAACTCCTTAGCTAGACAATGAAAGCTGCTCCAAGCTTCTCCACTGCTTTGCGTCACTCTGCTAGGGATTGCATCACCCTCTCAGCTCACCAGCACTCAGTCTTCCCCATGAAAGTCACCCAGCGTTGCCTCTTGGCCCTGCTCAACTCTACTAGCCTCTGTGCAGCTACTGATGCCTCTACGTCAACCTCTTGGCTCTCTGCGTCAACCCTCTGACCCTTTGCGTCACCCACGCTGACCTCGTCAACCTCTGTGTAAGGCCTAGCCGCCTCTGCGTCAGCCTTCCCTGGCTCTGCGCTATCTCTTTGGCATTATCTTTGGTTCTCTGTTGTCTTCTCGGCCTCATGCCAAACTACCCCTCGTTGCAACAGATCACTGGTTTGATACTCTTAGCAAAACCTTGCTCCAAATAATCGAACTGACTAATCAATATGGTGGATCTCCAACTGACCCTCAAGTCTCCTCTTATACTTTTCCTGTTGAGTCTTCAACAACCGAGATTAGGTCCCTAATCAATGCTTAAGATTAGATTTGGCTTGCTCGACGTCATTTAGAACAATCTCACCCAGTTTTATATTAATACCCATTAATATTTTAATTTTCCTAAATTTAGACTTAGGAACCTCATTAAAATATTAATTATTTTAATATCTCTCCAACCGGGTGGAATTTCCCGAAATGATTCTACTTTTTGGATATCTTATGTGCCTTAGCCTCCCCACCAATTTTCATGGCTAGAGCACGTCCGATGCTACCACAAATCAACAGTTAGAGCCTCTTAGAGGGATACCCAAGGAGTAATGGAAAGATACAATGTGAGATCTTGAAACAAGAAGGAAATCTCTTCAATCTATGGGAGCCTCAAGAGGGATAAAATGATTCTACAATTAGAGAATACAAACTCCAAAATGATGCATGACCTAGCCTCCTTCTCAAACTCTTCTAATGCCCACGACCTCCTTGGAATGAGTCTTGAAGCTTGAGAGGACCTACAAGAAAGGATGTTAGGGCTGAAAAACTAAAACCAAAGTTAGTGTGAAAAGAGAGCATGTAAGTGGATGATAATGCTACAAAATAATATACAAAAACTAAATCAAGTGATGGGAAAAGACCCCATCACTTGTCTAGCTTATAAGAAGCTCTTGATTAGCTAGA
>APFE030493238.1:0-68676 GCA_000404065.3 Pinus taeda | reverse complement strand
TCCCCTGTCTTCCATTCCTCTTCATCATTTAAAAACCACACTCCAAGTTCTTTAAACCTTCAATTAACAACGCATAATCACCATACCTTTCAAATGAGCAGGAAACCTTATGAGCTGAACAGGTGTCTGCAGTTGCTTGTTGGCCCTTAATATAATATGTTTTCCGTCATCCTGAAATATAGGAAACTGTTCCTGTTTGTCAGTCTTTGATTTGCCTCACCATATTCGAATCTAAAAGAGCTTGCCTTTTATCCTTAATTGACCAAAATATAGCGGACTGCCACATATTGGATGTGCTGTAGGTTATACTGATAGATAGGTGTCTCTCTTTCAAGTTTCTCAGTCATCTCACCAGCATAGCTGCTTTGTGTTTAAAACCATCACCTACAGCAGTTTCGTAGCGCGCTACGAAACTGCTGTGTAATTAAAAAAAACACAGTCTTCCACTTTCTGAAAATTCTGATCTGTACTTGAAACATTTGGCAGAGGCACAAAAATCATCAAGCTAAAAGAATCTTCAGAGAAGTAAAACAAGGGCAGCAGCCATTTAAATCAAACACCAGATACTGTAGTTCAGAGAATATGCTTCACCAACAAAATCTCTTTTTACGAAATTGAAGTTCCTTCATTTTCTTCATAAGCTCTTTCTGTACATCTGTAACTTCAATGGGTTTCTGTCTGATAACCAACTCTAGAAGCACTACTCCGAAACTGTAGACATCCCCTTTCAATGCAGCAACCAAGGTGCTCATGTATTCTGGTGTTACATAACCCAAGTCACCATTGATAAAAGTACTAAGATGAGTATCGACAGGATTCATCAACTGAGCCAACCCAGAATCTGTTATCTTTGCCTCAAGTACCTTTGGACCATTAGCTAATTGACTGAGAGTTGTAAGGGAATTTATCTCACAAGCATTTATATCAACAGCGTTTACAGAATTAACATTTAAATTATCAGCAAAAGATTTTGGAGCACCGAAGAATTCATAGGCTAGGACTAGTCCACATCGGCCGACTAACAAAGTCTCAGCTACACAAGACCTAAGAAAATCGAACCCTGGAGATCCCTCTTTATTAACTACTGCTATTGCACCATTGTTACCGCTTCTCACATATTCTGAACCATTCTTAACTTTTGTTTGCTTAGTATATGATTCTAAGGAATCGGTATCCAACTCAGAAAAATTACTCGTCAATGGATTGATTGAACAAAACAAACCGGAAGACTGTTGTGATATAGGAGCAGATTTTCCCAATATAGCAATGCCCCTGGCTTCCTTTTCACGAAGGGAAGCAATTTTCTTAAACCATTGTTGCAACTTAGGTCCAAATATAAGTTTCACTTTTGCAACACTACGTAGATCTTCTGAGTGCTGTTCCTGAGTTTGATTTGCACCTTTACACCTGACTTGATGTTCAAAACTCTGTTTTTCGTACCCATCCTTTGTATTCAAAAGGTGCTTACACTTTCCTTTAAATTCTTCACCAGATTTGCTGTTGTCATCCCCATCATAACCATAATCCGCACTCTCGGATAGAAATGGATGGTTACAGCATTTCTTCAATTCGACAACAGCATTTAATAGTGACACCTGATTTCCACGCACTCCCTTATTTAAATCATGAAAGTTCCGCTCCAAAATCGATTTGTAATACTGCTGCTGAAGGCCTCTCTCTCTCTGTGCCTATCATTTATCCTCTCCATTGCAAATGGTGACCTTGAGGTAGAAGCTTTTGGTTCTTCCAAATGTCCAGAAGTCATATTTGACACCAAACCGCCAGAAGGATTGTATCATTCAAGTGGATGGATAGGTGGGTGCTGTGCAGATGGATACAGCATAGGAATTATAAGCCAATTTCCCTGAGATGTTGAATATCCTCCCATGGAATTTCCATTCAACCGTAGCACTACCATAATCTCTATAGAGCCTTTTTATAAGCGCAGAACCTCTCACGGCCATCTTGCGCTTATGTTTTCCTTTAAATTCAGCTCCTTCATCTTGAAAGTGCGTCCTTATGGATTTGTTCCATTATTTGATTTATTCCAAACATTTTCCCTTTTCCAACGAATGGCGCTTGTTCATAGATTGAAATGACATGCCGACGTGGGGAGAAAATGATAGGAAAAGCATTCAGATTGCAACAGTTGTAGTTTCTTTTTATCTTTTCTCTTAGGGTCAGTTTGATTTGATTTCCACCGTTTTGCCATCAAAGATATGCTTGTCATCTGTAACCCTATCTATGACAGACGTGGCATCACAAACTCAAATCCTCGTGGCTGGCCCGAGAGACGGTCTCTCGTGATAACAGAGTAGGTCAGTTCTTCATACTTTGCCAGGTGCAGATTTTTTGTTCACATTGACAGTCATATATTGATTGCATTCGCGGCCTTTGACCCAGAGAGCGGTGATAGAGTCTCAAGATAGATTTTATTGTCGCAAAATGCCATTTTCGATGAGCAAAGATTCACAGCAGGCATGTTCTGGTGAACAAACCAGGTATTTACCCTTGAATCATAAACCTCGGTCGGCAATGTTCTGTATCCAAAGATATCACTTGCTGCAACTACCTTAAAGGATTTATCTTCCCTGTCCACAACCATGATTAACTGTCGTTGTTGATTATGATGCATGCTAGGCAAAGTTCTCCATTGTTGCGTAAGAGGGTTGCAGACCAGAATTTTGAAACAGAGCCCATCGAATCCTGAGAATGCAACTTGAGAAAATTGTTGTCCTGTAAAATTGAATTCCATCTCCTGCATACAGGATTTAGTCTGAAGAGAAAAAAAAAAAAGAGGCACCCTTGCAAGGACTTCACTAATAAGATCCTCTGTTAAGTTTCCCCAAATTCTCTCTTCCATTTGGATGTCCAGTTGCAGACATCGGCTAAAAGAGGCTACAGTCTCTTCATCAAAGCCTCTGGGTTTGATTTTCAGAACCTTTTGCCGAGATGCGTTACTGTTGCTGTTGGCAAATGGATTCAAGGGCGTCTGCTTCTGGGACTCCTCTTCAAACAATAACCCGTTTTTGGAAACACATGTATTAGATGATATCGAAAGTCTAGTCAGGCCTGCCAGGGATTCAGCAGAGGTAGTTTCATCCATGATCCTTGAAATATAGTGAAAGAGCTAAAATCAAACAACTGCTGCAACAAAGCCAACTCAAATTACCAGGCCGGAGACACAAGAAGCATCAATGACCACACATGTTCATTCTCATTGTCCAGGTCCAAGTCATGTTGCAGAAACTCGTGCCCACAATGTTGTTTTTTCATAAAATAGTATCTTCAATTGCACCTTTGCCACCTGATACAGACTGATCTCGATGCACTAAGCAGTTCATAACTAACTGGATGAATGATCTTGGAGAGCTCATGCTAGTCTCCTCCACACTCATACATGATGCTCTATGACCTTATGGTCTGCTAGATCTTTCTTGGCCTGATGTGCTTGCTCAGATTCAGACAAGGATGTGCTGTCATATCTGCCAAGCTGCATAACATGAATAGAAAGGCAGTAGACCAACCAAAGTAACTTCATACTTAAAAGCAAGTATGTGGTTGACCAATAATGAAGAACCAATACCTTAACCATTTCTGTTTCCAACTTCCTTTCAGCCCAATTCACAAGGGAAAAGGATGATATAACAAATATATGCAAAGAATTTAAATAATTTGTTTTTGGAAAAGGAATTTGAAGCCAAAGCTCAAACTCTGATTTCAGTTTACGCTACGAAAACACTTGAACATTATGCGCTGCGAAACTGTTAAAGAGTATTCCTGCACTGCAAAAACACCTTGTCCTTAGGCTAGGCTAAACAATTTTTTGGCAATAGTATTTTCAGTGATAACATTACCTATAACAGAAAACCCAAAACCCTAGTCATTACTGCAGAAAAAGGAAAGAAGAAAAGTGCACTTAAACAATGACAAGGTAAAAATCCTCGGTTACCTGAGTCTGTCATAAGGAAGATAGCCCCAAATCGTGGCCTAGATGACTGCAAGAGGGGAACCGGAAATTCTGAACTGCGACTGTCACCGGTGGGTAAGTCTGCTTCATACTAATATGGGAGAAGGGATAAAAAGTGAGCATCTGCAAGGATAAATCAAGGGAAAACACTGGAAAACATGTCGACCCATCAGGTAAACCTGAGGAACTTTTTAATGGTTGTATCAATTAAATATTGTGATGAAATTTGGCTATTTTTAAGGCTACAGGATGTAGGGGTGAGAAGGGTTTGCAGAGCCATTTTCTTGATGGGGTGTTGCAATGAGTGACTATCCTCGACAATCCATCTAGAGGTGGTTACCCTAACTCTGACTAGAGTTACCTGAGCCATCAGATCTTCCAAATGAACAACAACCGTGGGATGGATTCCATGTGGAAATCGAGTTGAGCGCACCTGGAGGGAACAAGGATGGCCTCGAGAATTATCCACAACACTCCATGATGATTAAACACATTAATGGTTCATAAATATTAAAACCATGATAATCAATGTACATAGCCCTATCGTATATGAAGTTGCAAATGAATGATTATTAGGAATTGAACCTTGTGCATACTATAATCAAATTCAAGGGTTATGACTTGACTATTTAGTCAATATAATATTAGAGTTAAAGTTATATGGAATGCAATCTAATACTAATTATGATTAGTGATTAGGTGGTCTTTAATTTTTTTTATGTATGTATGAATATGTATGAAATTGACTTTGGGTTAAGTAGTTAGGTTTTACAAGTGGTATTAGAGGCACATGTTACAATACTATGGCCTCTAGGAAAATAATAAACAAAGTGTTAATGTTGCACAAAGAAAGAGAGAGAGAGAGAATTAACTGAAGCAGTATGAGGAGGTGACTCGGGACACCTTCCAAAATATTTTAAGGACAAATATCTAACTGAAAGATTTTATGATGAAAAGGAAAAGTAGTTTCATGATTTGAAATTAGGACAATAGTCCATGGATGAGTTCGTAACTAAATTCACTTCTTTGTCATGCTATGTTCCTTAGATACGGGAAGAAAAGGAAAAAGTCCGGTGTTTGATGAGTAGTTTACCAAATTTTATGAAGGTAAGGCTGGAGTTCAATAATCCCAAGATGAAGGATGAAACCATAAGAAAGGCTCATATTTGTTATCAGTAGCTGTGGAAGAAAGGAGAGAGTGGTAAAAGTTGGGTAGTTAAAAAGGAGCAGACGAATTTTCCAAGTATCTGTGAAAAGACCAGACCCTGTTGAACAAAATCAGGTCCCAGGAAACTTGTGGGAGGAAATTTGGGAAAAATTCGACAGCGAAGTAGAGCAATAAACAAGTTTAATCCAATTGAAGCATCAAAGAAATTCGAATTTGCACAGTCACAGAAGTCGTCATTACAATGTTGGAGTTGTGGGGAACACCACCACTATAAGAATTGTCCTCATTGCATTAAAATTGAGCTTACTGAAAGTATTCGAGAAGCCTCTATAGTAGGGGTTGTGGCCAGAAATATTCCAAAGATTAATGCTGCTCTCGAAGATCATAAGGCGAACTATCAACACTCCATGATAGAGTTTCAAGGTGAGATAACTAACCAAACTATCTCGATTTTAATTGACATAGGAGCAAATCTTATTTATATTAGTCCAAAAATAGTTGAGTTGTGTCACCTTTTAAGTACTAAGTTTAAAAATTCAAGGCTCATGGAACTTGAAACTAGGGAAAAACGTAAGGTGACAACTAAGGTAAAGAGTTGTCTTGTGGAGATTGGAGGGCAACATGTTAAGGTAAACCTGAATATATTACATTTAGGATCATATGATGTGTTAATAGGAATGGACTGGATGGAAGGACATTGGTCCCTAGAAAATTGTAAGGAAAAAACCATTAGTTTCCTCACAGAGGAAGGAAGCAGACAAAAAATCTAGGGAATTAAAATGAATGTTAAGTTGTGATCCATTTCTAATAATCAGCTGAAAAAATACGCTCGAAAAGGATACCATTTTTTTTCTATTCAAGTGAGTTATGCTAACACCAAGGATAATTAGCTACTTTAGAAAACATGACTCCATGATGGTGGTGGTGGACAAAGTAAGTAAAATTGCTCATTTCATTCCTGTTAAATCTACTTATAAAACTACGAAAATTGTAGATATTGTTATGAAAGAAATACTTCGGCTGCATGACATTCCAAAACTGGTGATTTCAGATAGGGATGTAAAGTTTACGTCCACTTTTTGGAAAACCCTCTTTATAGGTGTTGGCTACGTGGGGCCTAATCCAGGTTCAACATTAGTTAGCCAAACAAATCCCTACATTATTGGCCCTTTCGGCATTAGCCCGCAGAGCGTAGACCGATGTCTCACATGAAGCAGTATGGGGGGATGCTGGAACCAAGTTTTCGCAGCATGAGATGGTCGTGACGTTGGTTTATACTTTTTGTTGCTGATTTCACGCAGGTCACCAAGTTCTAGGGCTCTGTTAGTCTAGCCCTTTATTTCGCCCTTCAGTACCTCCGCGAAGGGGTATGATTGACCTTCGCGCAACCCTAACCTGCGATTCAAGTTCTTTCGCACTGCTAGGACAACGTATTGTATAGATTCCCAAGTTATCTTAAGTGTCTTACTTATCTTATTAAATGATCATAGTTAGCAATGCATAATCTGATATTCTTACTTGCGTTCATTTACCCAATATAATCACATATATTTGTGCATCACATGATATATTGAACCCAAAACACAATATAACCAGATGTATTAACAAGAAATAAATACATAGAATTTGTAGAATATTTCTCTTTATTGATATCTTCAGATGATTACAGACTCTATCCGCCCTGCGCACATAGCTGTAGGAGTCTGCACACTCAGTTGTGGACCTCCACCCTAGGCCTCTGTGCACTTAACTGCAGAGCCTCTACCTATGCTAAGACCTAGAACTTAGACTTCTCTTCCAAGACTCCAAGCCTTGCCTTCCACTACCAAAACCTTATGACTACTTAGAGCTTACTTACTTAGCTCTTTTTATACGATCCTATGGTTCGCGGACCATGGGTAGATCTTTACAGCTGACTTTACACTTTACAAAATAATGCCGGACAACCCTTTATGACTCATGACACCTTCGTGATCCAGAACAACAAAATGCAAAGACTTTACAAATTTATTACAAAATTTGACACAAAACATGGGCTTTTAGCCCCAAAACTATCCTTCGGCGATCTTGTTCCCAACAATAGGGTTAGGTATGCAGATTCATTTTAGTACCACCTATCACCCTCAAATCGATGGAAAAACCGAGCGATTAAACCAAGTTTTGGAAGAAATGCTACGAATGTATGTAATGCAACAACCAACCAAATGGGAGAAATACCTTCATTTGGTTGAATTCTACTTTAATAACAGCTACCACGAATCATTGAAAATGGGTCCATATGAGGTATGATATGGCAAGAAGTGTCGAATACCTACTAATTGGAGCAGTTCAGAAGATAAAATGATATTAGGATGCGACATGTTGGTAGAAATGGAGTTGGACATAAATAAGGTCCACCGGAATTTGAAGGTTGCTCAAGATAGGCAGAAAGCATATGCAAATAAGAAGGACAAAGAATTCCAAATAGGAGATCAAGTTTATGTTCAGATAAAACCTAGGAAGAGCACCCTATAATGCAGTAGCTGTGCTAAGCTAGCACCTCACTATTGTGGACTTTTCTAGGTCGTAGAAATAATATGGCCAGTAGCCTATCAGCTTGCTCTTCGAAGTTATATAAGGTTTCATAATGTATTTTACGTTTCCCTTTAAAATAAGTATGTGTATGATCCCAGACACCTTATTAACTAGAAAGATATACGAGTAAGTATAAATGAATTATGAAAAAATGCATGTATCAATGATTGAAGACCTGTAAACTAAGGATTTTAATGATGCTTGATAGGTCGAACTGGATTGGGAAATTCTGGTAGAGCCTCTTTGTATTATCAAACACAAAGAAACCACATTACGAAAGCAGGTTATCACCCAGGTTAAAGTGCACTGGAAGAACTTTAGCCCAGAAGAGGCTACCTTGGAGGACGAGGTTGTCATGTGACAAGCACATCTCGGTCTGTTTGAAGGGAAGGAATGAATAGTTGAACAGTGTTATGCTCGAGAGGGGGAAGATGTAACACCCTCAAATGTTGAAGTAAATTCTAGAATTACTGTTAATGTTTTTATTATTGTTAGTTGCAAGTAAAAAGGAGGAAAACAATTTATTAAAAACAATAATAAATTTTATTATGTGATAATTCTAAAGAAAAGTTGTTAAGAAGTGGAATAAGGATGAGGACTCATTAACTAATTAAAGAACTTCCAAAAAACAGTTGAGGAGAACTATTCCTTTCATTCTGGCTCCCAGAGATAAAAGATCTCCTGAGGGATGAGAAGGGATCAACCACCAGAAGGAGGAAGAACCACTTGAGGAAAGAAAGATAAGGAATGTGAATGTTGTTTGAGGGTTGTCTTGAGCTGGTTCTGGGCCAGTGGAAACTCTTCAGTAAATGAAAATATGAATGTTCTAGGCTGGACTGGGGAAGTCCTAAGGTCTGAGAACTTAAACATGTAGAGGTTAATGTCCCACTGTGCTGGAAAGTGAATGCTAGGGGGGGAACCTGGATGTAATTTCCAGTTCTGTTGGAAGGGAGGAGCAGACTCATCCCGAATACACTTTCTTAAATAGCTAAAGAATTCACAGATAAGTAAAGTATTTTGGTGTTCAAAGTATTTTGTGACTATATGCTTCTGTTATCTACCGTACAATTTTTACAGGAATTTAAACCTTACAAGGGTAGCATTTTATATTGATTAAAGAAGAATCCCTGTTGCTTAATGATTTCTATTGTTGGAAAAATTGATGTTGCTTAATGTGATTTTTGTCAGTTGAATGTCAATAATAAACAATGGTAGATATATAGAAGAAAAATGAAAAATGAACCTGAGAACATTGTTGTGCATGAGACACAACTATATTATGGTGTGAACAACTTGTAGAGAAGTAGAACAATAATTTAAACATTGATCTTTCATATGAAAGGTTGTTGGAAAAATTGATGTTGCTTAATGTGATTTTTGTCAGTTGAATTTCAATAATAAACAATGGTAGATATATAGAAGAAAAATGAAAAATGAACCTGAGAACATTGTTGTGCGTGAGACACAACTATATTATGGTGTGAACAACTTGTAGAGAAGTAGAACAATAATTTAAACATTGATCTTTCATATGAAAGGTTGTTTTAATAATTAAAACTGCTGAAAAAAATAGTGTGATGACAAACGCTGGTGTAAATCTGACACAATTACAGGTCCTATTGGAAAGGACAATTTTTGGATTGTTTGTACAACCTGTAGATTTCCCTATCTACAAGGAGAAGAGAGGAGTAAAAACCTCTAATTGTTAGATATGAAACAGATCAAAATAATTGGAACTTAGTGTATGTTTGGCTTCATAAACTTACATAAAAGAAATTCTTGAAATAAATAGTAAACACAGTAATGGGAGTTATGACATGAAAACCTCATCCAAGTAATGTAGATGACAACTTATTATCGTTTCAAATATATTGTTTTCAATCTCTGAGTTCATCCATGGTTACAAAGAACTACAAAGGGATCTCTGAGGTTCACATTCAACATCAATACAATCATAGCCTCGAATGAGTTAGGCTTGTATTGAATTAGATTCACTGCATGATGTTTTAGTAATATGGTAATGTCTATTTATATACACAATGGTTACAAAGAACTACAAAGGGATCTCTGAGGTTCACATTCAACATCAATACAATCATAGCCTCGAATGAGTTAGGCTTGTATTGAATTAGATTCACTGCATGATGTTTTAGTAATATGGTAATGTCTATTTATATACACAACGTGAATTAATACTATTAAGAATATGTGTAGAGACAACCTAAAAAAAAGAATTTACATATTTTTATATTTTTTTTAAGTAAAAAATATATTTTAAGTACTCTATTTTATATAGTAATTTATTTTATAATTAACATTATTATTATGCTATTTTATAATTAACATAAAGATCTGATTTGTTTTTTATATATATATATATATATAATATCTGATTTCCACAGACATATAATTCATATTTACTAAATAACTTCTAAATAAACACTTCGGAACTCTCAATCGCAACTCATATAAACATTACTTCTAGTGACTTTCTTTTTTATTTACTCATCGAATTAATATCTATTTACTTATCGAATTAATATCTCGAAGTGCTTAGAACAAAACAGAATTGCACACCAAAGAATAAAAGCGATTAACTAATTTTCAATAGCTCACCAAAGAATAAAAGCGATTAACTAATTTTCAATAATCATTTGAAGTCACATTTCTGGCAAATTTCAAGGTCATCAAATTTCATTTGAAGTAACTTTTCGAACATAAAAAAACCGTGTAAAACCGACTTCAGCCAATCAAACAAATAACAGTTAAACAACACTAATCCGTGTGTTGTTCCAGGTGTTTGGGACGGTGAACTATTTCCCTCCCCACTCGGGTTCGTTTCACGTCAAACATATTGTGTTGTCTGCGCGCAACATATGTATGAATTATGTTGGGTTGTTATTAAGTGTGAAGCAACGGATTGTACGGATATCAGTTGTACAAATATCGTATATATTGTAATATAATACTTCTTCAACAGGGATCCTCTAACTCGCAAAAGACAAGATTTTACCAAATTGAACTTGGTTTTTCAACATGTCTCCTCTCAGTAATTATTATTTTTCCACTCTGCAACCAAGGTCCAAAAGTACCAATCAGTAGATTTGTATATCCATGGCTATGCACAATTTGTATATCCATGTGAAAATACTTCTCATCTATGTACGTGAACACAAAAGCAAGATCAAGAAAAGAGACCTTCTAACAACATTCCAGCACAACTATGCACAATTTGTATATCCAAGTGAAAATACTTCTTATCTATGCACGTGAACACAAAAGCAAGATCAAGAAAAAAAACCTTCTAACAACATACTTTACAATCAACCATAAAAATACACAACAATTGATACACACAATATAAAATGAAAATCAATCAAATGAAATGCAAAATAAAAAATATATTGAAACCCGGAAAAAAAATTAAAAAATAAAATTGAAACATAGGAAAATTAAAAAAAGATTCCACATCCAAAATTATTTAAATAAAAAAAAACAAACAGAACAGAGCCGGGACAAAATAGGAATTATACCCAATTACCTTAATAAAATATATATATAAATTATTGAACATTAATTAAGAAAGAGTCATTAAATAGCATGAAAAGTATACCCAAATTATAGTTATTGAAAAACATCTTGAGTATGCGCAAACAAAAGAAAATCTCAAGATGTTTATGTTTCTTTGTGCCTTGCTAGATTGGATGGCCGTAGTCTAATGAGACTATTTTTTGCCTTGAAAATCATAGAAATTATGGTTATATTTTTGATCAAATTTGGTAGGAATTTTTCTAAATCTTAGTTATAGTTGTCAATCTTCAATATTTTGGGTGTGTTAGAGCTTTTTTATGATGTTGAATCTATTTCCACCATCAAAAATATGATTCAAACACTGTTACTACATGATGTTTTGAATATTTTTTTGAATAGGGTTTCACATCAACCATAAAGTTCGACTTCAAAATATTAATATATATTTTGGCATCCATTACAATACATATTCCAAAGAAAAGAAGACGACACAAGACCATCCAAGTTCTGTAGTGTCACAGGTTTCTTCAAATCTCAATCACATACTCTATTCAAAAGCCAAAACACAATAGTTGGTAGCATTTATTTCCGGAAACAAAAATAGTAAGGTATCAAGCAAACAAAACAAACATAAACAAAAATAGTAAGCAGAACAAACCAAATAAGAACAAAGATAGTAAGGAAAACAAAATGAAAACAAAAGCAGACTATGTACATGGCCTTGGGCGTGGCCCCGCCTACTGGAAATAATGCTTGAGATCTTATCCGTTGATAGGAAGGTTGTCAATCCTCCCGTCAATTGATTGCAGATGGTACGTGTGTGGGCCAAGCTTCTTGTGAACTGTGTACGGACCAATACATAGGGACTGGAACTTTGTATGTTTGTCTTTGTCTTCATGGGACTTATTCCATTTAAGTACCAAGTCACCAACATCGAAGATAGCTTTTCCTGTAGACTTGTTATCGAACCATCTCTTGATATGTTTCTCGTGGAGTGTGAATTTTTCTTTTTCTTTCATCCTTTCTTCCCGAAGCTTATGGAGAGCATCCATCCTACGTTGAACTAGTTGGCAAGGCTTGCCTTGGGATTCTTGGGAAAGCTGAAGTGCAAGCAAGTAGATATTGGGCGGAAAGATGGCTTCTTTACCATAGACCAGGAAGTACGATGAGGTATTTAGAGATATCTTGGTTGTTACACAGTCAACCCATAATGCATTCATCAGGGCAGTATACTAGTTGTGGAGTACTAAAGAAGGTATGTTTTTTATAATTATTTCAACATATTTTCATTAGAACTTACAAACCTTTTGCATCATGAACTAGGAAAACGACAAGGAATTGTAATAAAACATGTGAGATTAATATGCAAGATGAAAACACTGACAATTTTCATTTCCTTATGCAAGAAGAAGGAAAAACGAGAAGTTGACGTTCCAAAGGAAAGGACAAGGACGGGTTAACTGTTGTCCCTTTGATGGGAGACCGTATGCAAACAAGGCAAAGCAAATCAAAGCGAATCACCCCTGGAAAGGAAGTGGAGATATCGGATCGGTGCAAGAAAGAAAAGAGATGATTGAGTACTAACGGTTCGACGAATCCCTCAAGATCCTTGATCCCGAGGGATCACTGTTTTATCTATTTCTGCACTTAGATATCTCTGCCTTCACCCTTATAAAGGGGCAACACTATTAGCTCGAGAGGAGATCTAGAGATGTTGTTGCGTTTATGTAATTCCCTTTAAGATCAAAACTTTGATCATCGAGTCTCGTTAAGAACTGATCTATTGTAATTTCACTTTATGCATTAAGTTACTATTTCATCTTTGAGTCTGGAATAACTTCAAGTGGTGTACCCCTGGAGGCTAAGGGCCCGGCCCTAGAGGACACTTGCTCTTGTAACATTACGTTTGGTTTTTGCGTGGTTTGCTTATCGACGTTATTTGGTAACCTGATGTGTTTTGTAAAGTTTACATCACATGCTTTGTTATCATTAATTTATTAAGGTTTCTAAAGACAGAACTATTGTATTGACTCTGCATCATAACACCGTTCCTTTAGGTGTTGATATAATACTGACAGTCTTTACAGAATACTGTTGTTGTTCCATTATAGAGCCTTTGTGCTATGCACTTGATCATTAACATTATGAAATTCATCTTGGAAGTTATGTTCTTTGCGATTGTTGGATTTATAAACAATGTTGTTCTATTTTGAAATGCATTCGTACCCTTTCTAACTGAGATTGATACTTGGATAAGATTACTATTTAAGTGTGTTGTGTGTATATACGGTTTTCAAGTGTTGTTCCATAATTCATCACTAATCAGTGCTATTCCATTTTGGTGTGTTATTCAATCCGCCCTTAAGAGTGAAGGATTTCCGTTTGATTCCTGTAGATTATGATTAGTGAATTTGATCTTATAGACTAAGGTGTTACTGCTTGTTCGACTTAGTTGTTGTTCTATTTCTTAACTGCTGTTCCATTTCAGGTTTGTTGTTCCATTTCATATTTGCTATTCTATTTCTTAATTGATGTTCCATTTCTTATTTGTCGTTTCATTCTTTGTCATTTGTTCTGAAGAATGATCTCAGGCTGTAGTGAGCATTGACATCTACTGTCCAGCTCCCAGATCCACGATCTGTTCTCTGGTTTCCTTTTCCATCAGTTTCCAAAGGAATGGGTTATTGCTACCGAACCCTTGACTAATAAATTGCTTAGTTTTCTGAATATGTGGTTTAATATTTTGAAGTAGTTAGCGGTAAACAAGCACCCATTTACTCTTGTATTTTCAGACACTGTGCTACTAGCATTACTCTGGAAAATGATAGCCTCAGACTGAGACACTATTTGAAATAACAAAACGTTCCCGGATTGACATATTAATGTGAGGTAATTAGAGGTGAAAGAGACCCTTTTTATAGCTCCACATTTTGGCTAGTTGCCAGGGAAAAAGTGTAGCCATTTGTTCTTTTTTTTCAGAGTAGTGTACGAACCTGCTAGGGAAGAATTGGGTTTTGAAAATGGAAGGTAAGAACCTACGTGTGGAGCATGTAACAGCCCTACTCCTCTGCCCACTTTCCTGCAGATTTTCTACTGTTTTGTTGGGGTAGAATCTAGTAGTTAATTTGTGTGCATGACTAAGCAGAAAAAGCTAGAAAAGAATTCCAAACCTCTACCCAAGCCAAGAAAAGCTAAGGGGCCGGTGACCCTTGGCCGACCAACCTTCATAGACGAAAGCTTCAAGAAAGCAGAATCTCAGCCCTCAGTAGGACCCAGGAAAGTTATTTCTAAACAGCCTACTAGTTCCTTTCAGGCCACAGGATCACCATCTGTAGCCTTTGCCGAGGTGCATAGCCAAACTGAAGAATAGGACTTTCAAGAAATTGAAAATTCTACTCCAGAACTATTGCAGGAAAGGAATTTCAGTAATCTTTGTGAAGGAAGAGGAGGGACAGGGGAAACCGAGGAACCAAGATCTCCTCTTGAGACAACTCAGCCATTGAACAACCTAGACAAGGGAAGTGCTGCAAAAATCATCTTTGAAGAAACTCATTCTCCTCAAACATTAGGCAGTCTCATTATCCCAGATAGAGGAAGTGCTATTAAAACTATTCCTGTTAAAACCATTCCCTCTCAACCTAGGAATACCCTCCTAGATATCCTAGAAGGTTATTGGCATATATTTGACCCAATGGCTCAAAACCAGCCAAACACCCAAACCTCTACATTACAATACCCCATAGTGTATTCTGCAGCAAATGCGCCTATGAAAGAAATCCCTCTTCAACATATCCCTACATTCCATGGTCTTACATCAGAAGACCCGGATGCATTTTTATTTGAATTCGATGTACTGTGTAGGGGATATGATAACACCACTGACCTCCAGTAACTGAAACTATTTCCCTCTACACTAAAAGGGGTTGCTTTAAGATGGTTTATGAGATTAGGTGGTGAGGTTATAAATAACTGGGATCAAATGAAAGAATCTTTTCTAAAAAAATATCAGGACTATTGCAGGTCTAAAGAACTAAAGGACGAAATATTCCAGACGATAACTAGACCAAATGAAACATTAGAGGAGTTTGTGGAACGTTTCCAGTATAATCTACAAAGATCTCCTTATGCATCACTGCCTTTACCTGATAATGTGTTAAAAATAGCATTAATAAGGGGCATGAAGGAATAATGGATTGAAACATTAAACATCTTGGGAAAATGAGATATTTATCAAGAAAGTTTTGCTGACATTATTGATTTATGTATCAGGAGCTCGAGAGGCAGCACAAGATTAAAACCGGAAGAACATGATCGGTTTGTAAGAGATAATAAAATTTCAACAGAAGGAGTAACGCGTGTAGAAATTGGAAATTTATTGGAAAATTTTAAAACTGATATACTAGGGACACTAACTACACAACTTGATATTATGCAGGCCAAACAGAAGAAAATGGAGGCAGAACAGAATTTGGAAATCTTCTATCCCCGATGCAGAAAAAGCATAGCCATAAGGAGTGTCCACTGGATGCAGTCCAAACATGTGCCATCTGCACAAAAGATCACCTTACGGAAATCTGCCCCTCACTTCCTAGATTAAAAGCAGTATATAAGGAAGCAGAAGAAGAGCCAGAATCGGTGTATTTTCTCAACCAACGTCATCAGTGGGAACCGCAACAATCTGGTATGTTTCTAGACCCCACTTCTTCTTTTCAGCCTCCACAGTATAATTCTCAACAATATAATATGTGGCAAAGACAATTTCAACCCCCATTTCCAAACTGGTCACCACAGTCGTTTCCTTTCTCAACCCCGTGGCTGAATCAGGAAAACCAATCTGGTTGGCTGAATCTTCCTTATACCCCACCATATTGGCAAAGTAACGCATACCCACCACAATGGACTCCCCCTACTTCACAAAGTTCAGCCTGGCAGACGAAATGGCAAAGACCAATGCATCAGCCAGTAGGAACCATTCCGCTCCCTCAACCTACACTGCCAGCCTTACAACAAAATCCCTAGTCTATTCTAAGACCACAACTCCCAGCCCAACCCAACCCCAATCTAAATAACAGACCGGTCCAATCTGTCCAAATCATAGAAACACCAGAAGTAAGAGCCGATCTGAGGGAGTGTAATGATCTTCAGTTAAGATCTAGGCGTATTATTGAAATCGAAGGAGATAAGACAGTTCAGGTTGAAAATCAGTTACCCAGAGAAGATCTGTCACAAGAAGAGGATGTGAATAAACAACAAACTCATAATCAAGAAATCACATCCTCTCCCCCATTCCCAGAACGATTAGTCATACCTCAACTTATACAATATCCTGATTTTGACATTTTGGGAGAATTACAAAATTTGTACATAAAAATTCCATTCCTCCAAGCCATTCAAGACATCTCGATATACACAAAAACTATCAAATAATTGTGCATAAAGAAACCAAGGAGGAATATAACAAATAATCCAAGAGTCCAAGTAGTCGGCACTCTATCTAACTTATTATCAGGAAAAGAAACACCCATTAAATACGAAGACCTAGGAAATCCAATAGTAACTGTGAAAATTTATGGTCAGACCCTTTCCAATGCCTTAGTTGATCTAGGAGCTGCAATCAATATCTTAACAACCATTACTTTCCAAAAGTTAGGCATTACATCTATAGAACCCACCTCTACCTTGCTATAATTGGCTGACCGATCTGTGGTTAGGCCAGAGGGCACACTACATGATGTCATGGTCTCCGTTGACTCCTGGGAATATCCAACCGATTTTCTGATAATAAATCTCAAAACTCGACTTGATGGACATCCATTGATTTTAGGTAGACCTTGGCTTGCCACTGTCGATGCCTATATTGGTTGTCGGTAAGGAAATATGATCATAACCAGAGGAGCAGATATCAAGAACTTAGTTTTATATCCTCTAGCGTAGCCGAGTGTCACAATAGTCAAAACTAATAGGCACCCTGTATCATACCTTACTGATAACATTAGATCTCCATTAACTATACAAGAGGCACTTGATTTCAAAGATCAAATAGAAGACAATGCCATTAACAATTTCATTAGTCAAACTGAACTCACATCCCGCACACAATATCACATGATAAAAGCAGCATTTGATAGTGAATTAGAAGAGGACCCTCTTAAAGATACACATGATCATACAATACCTGTTACCTCTGTTGCAAATAGTAAAATTGTGGAAATTGAACCGAGAAAAACCTTAAACATTAATGCCAACCTCATATTTGAACAAGAAATGAAGCTCATCCATGTGTTAAGGAAATATAAAGAAGCATTTGCATGGGACTACCCTGATATGAAAGGAATTGACCCCCAGTTATGTACACACCACATTTATATACAAAAAGAAGCGAGACCTATTTGTCAGCCTTAGAGGAGACTAAATCCTCATCTAAAAGATGTGGTAAAAGTTGAACTTCAAAAAATTTTAGATGTCAATTTCATCTATCCTATCTCTAATAGTAAATGGGTCTTTCCGCTTGTGGTGGTACCAAAAAGAATGGGAAATGGAGAATCTGTGTGGACTACAGAGAGCTAAATAAAGCAACACAAAAAGACCACTTTGCTCTCCCATTCATCGACCAAGTATTAGACACGTTGGCAGGAAAGAAGTTCTTTTCTTTCCTGGATGGCTTCAGTGGATACAATCAAATTTAGATTGCCCCTGAAGACCAAGACAAAACTATTTTTACTTGTCCTTGAGGAACATTTGCCTACCAAGTTCTACCTTTTGGCTTATGCAATGCTCCTGCCACATTCCAAAGAGCTATCTTAGCATTTTTGTAGACTTAATAAATCAAGAACTTGAAGTATACATGGATGACTTTACACCATACAGAGATGATTTTGATCCAGCACTGGATACACTAGAAAATGTCCTACAACGCTGCATTGCTACCAGGCTTTGTTTAAGCCATGAAAAATGTTATATGATGATGACGGAAAGACTTATCCTAGGACACTATATTTCAGCAGGTAGCATTCAGGTAGACCCAGCCAAAATCCAAATAATTTTGCTTATTCCCACTCCTACCACTCAAACGGAGGTACGCAGTTTTCTTGGATTTTCTGGTTATTACAGGAGGTTTATAGAACATTATTCACATATTGTTGCACCTTTGTATGCACTAACTAGTAGCGTTGATTTTCTTTGGATAAAAAAATGTGAACGTGCTTTCAGAGATCTCAAGAAGCTCGTATCCAAAGCCCCAATCCTTCGAGGACCAAATTGAGATTTGTCATTTCAGATATCATCTGATGCCTTAGATACAGCCATTGGAGAAGTCCTTGGGCATGAAGAGGATAAAAAACCATAAGCAATTTATTACATCAGCAAAAAGTTATTCCTTGTTGAATTAAACTACACTGTTACTAAAAAAGAATTTCTAGCTGTAATACATGCTATCAATAAGTTCAGACATTACATTATTGGATATCCTGTTATCTTGTACACAGATCATTCTGCCATAAAATATTTAGCAAACAAGCCTATCACAAATGGCAGAATAACTAGATGGTTGATTTTATTGTAGGCATTTGATATTACAATCAAGGATCGACCTGGAAAAGAAAATCCTTTAGCCGATTTTCTCTTAAGAATGCCAAAGCCAATCGATGCAGCAGCATTTGAAGATCAATTTCCGGACGAGCATCTATTTTCTGTGGCTATTCAAACACCCTGGTATGTTGATGTTGCCAATTGCCTAGCACTAGGTAAACTACCAAAGCATCTAACCCCTAATGAGCGGAAACATATTGTTCAGCGGAGTACTCGATTTTCTTGGATTGGGGGCTATTTGTTCCACACAGGGACAGACATGCATATTAGGAGATGCGTTCGAGAAGATGAAATCTTTGACATTTTAAAAGCCTGCCATGATGGACCATGTGGTAGACATTTCGCTGATCACAGAACTCGACATAAAGTGCTGCAAACAAGGTATTATTGGCCCACGATTTTCAAAGATGCAAAGAAATTCATCCAAGCTTGTGACAGTTGCCAAAGAGCAGGACGCCCTGGTCAGTCTGATGAGATTCCTCTGAAACCACAACTAGTTATTGAACCATTCGAGCGATGGGCTCTTGATTTCGTTGGACCAATTAACCCATCATCAAACCAGAAAACATATATTTTGGTGGCAACAGAATATGTCACCAAGTGGGTTGAAGCAGTGGCATTTCCAAGAGCTAGAGAGGACTCTATCATACAGTTCCTATTCCATCTATTTGTACGTTATGGCCTTCCAAGAGAGATAATTACAGATGGTGGACCACAGTTTGCTGGGAACAGAATAGCTGCAACACTCAATAACTATCATGTCCAGCATAGAATCACTACTCCATACCACCCATAGGCAAATGGGCAGGTAGAAAGCAGCAATAAAATAATAGAAGAAATCCTAACGAAAACCATTGAGTCACATAGACGTGATTGGGCTACCAGACTACCTGAAGCACTGTGGGCTTACATAACAACATGGAGAAGTACCACTGGTTACTCACCTTATCAATTAGTGTTTGGAAAGCAACCCATTTTCCCCATAGAATTCGAAATCCAAACATTACGAACAGCACAGGAAGTTGGCTTAGATCTAACCGAGGCACAGATTAATCGATTACAACAAATCAATGAGCTGGACAAAGTTAGGTTCTTTACACTTCAAAACACTACCCTGATCCAGCAGCAGCGAGCTAAATGTCATGATGCTCTCACTAAAAATAAAGTCTTCGATGAAGGTGACTGGGCTCTTTTGTACGACTCCAGGTTTCAGGACTTCCCCGGGAAACTCCAGACTCATTGGTTGGGACCATACAAAATCCAGAAGGTACATGACAATGATACCCTTACTCTAAGCACTATTGACGGTTCTGGATATGCCTTCAAGGCAAATGGCCACCGAGTTCATGTTTATCGCAAACCACTGACTCGGGAGTCCTTTTGCCAGTAGCTACGCCGAGACTCTGATATGGAGATTTTGGGGGAGGAAGAGAAGTCTTCCTCACCTGTAACTCATTAAGAATTTATTTATTTATTTTTATTTTTATTTTTTTAATTTTTTTTACAGTTTGTACATAATTTATTTTTGTTTGTTCAATCATTTTTGTACATATTTTTGAATCAACGTTTTTCCATTACTATTTTTGTTGTTCATTTTCTCAAAAGAACAACATTCTGTTCCGGCTGTTCCTATTTCAAAAGAAAAACACCCTTTGAATCAACCGTCATTTTGCTGTAATGTTGTTCCTTTTTCCAAAGGAACGACATTTGTGTGTTTTGTTGTTCCTTTTCCAAAGGAACAACATTTTCGATTTTTGTTGTTCCTTTTCCAAAGGAACGACATTTGTTTACTTTGCTGTTCCTTTTCCAAAGGAACAACATTTTCGATTTCTGCTATTAATTTTCCAAAGGAACGGCATTGGTGTGTTTTGCTGTTCCTTATCCAAAGGAACAACGTTTTCGATTTCTGCTGTTCCTTTTCCAAAGGAATGACATTTGTTTGCTTTGTTGTTCCTTTTCCAAAGGAACAACATTTTCGATTTTTGTTGTTCCTTTTTTAAAGGAACGACATTGGTGTGTTTTGCTGTTCCTTTTCCAAAGGAATAGCATTTTTGATTTCTGCTGTTATTTTTCCAAATGAATGACATTTGTTTGCTTTGCTGTTTCTTTTCCAAAGGAACAACATTTTCGATTTCTATTATTCATTTTCCAAAGGAACGACATTGGTGTGTTTTGCTGTTCCTTTTGTAAAGGAACAACGTTTTCGATTTCTACTGTTACTTTTCCAAAGGAATGACATTTGTGTTTTTTGTTATTCCTTTTCCAAAGGAACAACGTTTTCCATCTTTGCTGTTCCTTTTTCAAAGGAACGACATTTGCGTTTTCTGTTGTTCATTTTCCAAAGGAACAACATTTATGGTCTTTTGTTGTTCCTTTTTCCAAAAGGAACACCACTTGTATTCTTTTGCTCTCCCTTTGAAACAACTTGTTCCATATTGTTCTTGTTCTTTGAAGTCTTTTAGAATATAGCTATGCACTTATGCAATGGATACAAAATCACAACATACTGAAATCAGTGAATTATAAATCGCTATCTTTATAAGAAACTACTTTGAATTGGTAAGAGGGCAAAAGGAAAGACATGCTTATTCATTATCTTTTGTTGTCATTGTTCTACTAATTTTGCTCTGAATAGTTATCTTTATCATGTTGGTCCCTTTTAATCCTCTTTTATTATTATTTAGGAATAAAAGCAAAGGGTTTATATCTTCCTATTGAGATGTTAAGACTTATTCCACCATTCCTACTCTTAAGGAGTGTTGAACCACCCTTTGTGTATAAATAGGGAAAGTAATTTATGAAAAAGAAAGAAAAAAAGCAAACAATGATGTCTTAATGACTTATAAATCGTCAAATGTAGGATAGGGGGTCTCATCAAGAGCTAGCCTACCATGATCATGAGGACGAAAGCGAAGTGGCATTCCCACTATGGCCACCACACCAGAGATATGGTCCAAAAGGTATATCAAATAAAGAACCCTTTGAACAGAAGGTTTCATCACAAGCCAGCCTGCCCACCTTTCCCTCCTTCCTCATGAATGGCATTATGACTAACTGGTCACCAAGCTAGCATAAGGGCCTACATTTTTACATCACACAACATTTCCTAAGCATACACAAAGGATCATGGTTCCATGGGTGAAATAAACAACTCTGCCAAGGTTATGGACACCTGTCGGCAGCAGAGCACTGTTAATGGTATTGAAATCATATTATTTACACCAATAGGTAGTTATTAGCACCCTTCTATTTCTTATGCCTTGTAACCAATTATATATTATTTCCCAAAACATACAACGCATGAATATATATTATCACCAATCATGACAGAACAATTGACAATGATCGCATGAGACTCTGTATCCATGGCAGACGTCCTATCCCCAGCCTCGCATCATATCACCGCAGTCTCTTACGTATTAAGTGACCCAACTCTACGCCTCGATTTCGGTAATTTGCCACTTTTGTAAACATGGCATATTGCCATATGCTGTTCTTTAAGGACTCTGTTTCAGAACGGGCGCCGCTCCTTTATTTGACGGCCGGCAGGGCCTATCACATTGCGGGGGGGAGGTTAACCTCATCATTCTCTGGATTACATGTTAGAACACTATTCAGGAAGCTGTGTACTGGGGTACAACACGGCTCAACGGTATACTATTTTTTATTTTTTCTTCATGACTTGTTGTTCATAAGCCATTTCCATTGTATACTCTGCAGCATTAGATGTTGAGCGAGTCTTGCGTTTGTCAGCCTCTATGTTTTAACAGTGTGAACAGCTGCCGTTCCATTGAGAGTTTACAACAAAACCATAAGCATGGGAGGAAGATCAATTCGGAGAAAACCACAGGTGTTAACAATCTCTGTTGCTGCCTAGGAAAACTTGGCAAGAGCAGGGTGGCTGAGTTATCTCAATCGCTTGCAGGAGTCTAATGAGACTGTGGCAATTGAATTCTTGCAGAACTTGAAAGAGGATCACTCCACAGTGAGGGGGAGATGCATAGCAGTCACCAACGACACAATCGCAGAAGTCTCGGGACTGTCAGCCGCTGAACTTGTATGGACATTAAAGAAGGAGAGATTGCAGAAGATCATAGAAATCTTCCAGGACGAAGGCTAGAGCCTGACAATTAGAGGAAAGGGGGTTCTGGCAGTAGCACTAGGAGAGCCGTGGGTGGAATTGGCGAAGACCATTCAAAGCTACATCACCTGTGAAGGTAGAAAAGATGTGGTAAGACCATGACATCTTAAACTCTTAGCTGTACTAAAGCAAAAATGCTCTGTAAATTTACCTGCATTTTTGAGTTCATTACTTCATGACGTTGCACGAAGCATAAAAAATACACAACATGTAGAGTCAATTGTTAGTCATCATGGTTTGATTTGGTTAATAATCAGCCATAGCCTTACCCAGTAGTAGAGTAGCTGGGAAGCGCTAATTGCCATGATAAATGGAGGATTGATCACACCATCCCCAAAATGTAAACATGCCACCAGTACACCCGAGCATCCAGAAAAGCACAGGAAATCGGTCCGGCTAGCACGGCTAAGAGGGAGGCTGGAGAAGCCCCAAGAAAACACCAACCAACTGGTAGAGATAGAAGATGAGCAACCCCCATGATTTGAAGGGAAAGATGATGAGAAAGGAATGCAGGAAGAATAGGAAGGAGAAAAGTAAGAAGAAGTTGAGAAATATGAAGAAGAAGGAGAAAAAGAAGAAGAAGCCGAGCAATCTGAGCAGGAGGAGGAAATAGAATAGCAGGAAGGTAGCCCATTGCAGGACCCATTGGGAGAAGATGAATTGGCCAAAGTTTTGGCCAATATAGGCGAATATGGCCAACCTTCTAGTCCATCAGACCTCCATGTCGAAGAGAAACCTCAAGAGGAAAATGCACCTAAAGAATCACATGCAAAGGAGGAAAAAGAAGAGAATATGCCTGTTCATGATGAAAATATGACAGGAGATGCTGAACAGGAATAATCCGTTCCTAGCTAGAAGACACCAGGAGAAATTCCGGAAGAAACGGGGGTAGAGAAGGAGGTCGCCGAAGAAATAATAGAACCAGTTAGGGTTCTTTCCCTGGAACAACCAGAGCAGAGAAATGAAGAAACACCCCAGAGAGAAAATCAGGGAATTAGTCACAGTCCATGCCGCAGTGAACAACCTGTTGTTCCTTCTAAGGAAATTACGGAAATTAAGGAATTGCAAAAGGAACAATAGAGATTATTGAATATAATAATTCAGCTACACCAGTAGATTAGGATTCTAAAAGCAAGACAAAGGGTAAAAAGGACTTCGAGAAGGAAAAGTGCAACCACTCCAGCAAAACCCCTCAAGACAAAGGGGTGGAGGACCAGACTCCATCCTGTTGTTCAAAACCCTGTGAAAAACCAGACTGCTGTTCCAAATGATGTTGAGGAACAAACTATTGTTTCATTTGAAAAGGAATAGCAATGGACTGATATCCACGCTACGATAGAAATGGATGAGATGTTGACCCGCGATAAGGAAATTCAGACGGAGGCACCACCTTCGGGAGTGATAAGAGTCATGAACTCAAAACAACGCAATAGGAAAGTTTAGGTAAAACTCCTGGCTTCCACCGCTGCATGGAAAAGAGATCCAAAAACGGTAACCCTACGAAAGGGTTTGAAGCAAGCTCAGCAAGCAGCAGAAAAGCTTAGAGAGCAAACGGTCCCTCAAGAAAAGTATGAAGAGCTATAGCAGCGGCTTAGGAATGTCAATCTATCCGAAAGGCAGGCCTTTGAAGGGTGGCGAAGGGAAGAAGAAAAAGTCGCGAAGGTAACTCATATGTTAGATATAGTTATCAAGCAGATGGATACCTTATGTTATTTATACAATGACGTCCTAGCATGTAGAGCCCCTGCTAAGAATTATGCCTTGTTTTTAATGGAACGATATTTGCAATTGAAAATAAAGGCTGTTAAAGCAGGTGCTCCTATACAAATTAACACCATCGATGATTTTATAAACTGTTGTAAGCACTACGGGGTAAAAGTTCATAGACTATTGTGTGAGTTTTATTTTCATAACCTTGTATTAGACCAGGAGACTGAGCTAAACCCTGGCCCTTTTGTTGGGGATATCCAATTACAGGCATTTATTTCATTTGGGGTTAATCAAATTAAATGGCTTAAAGCCTATGATGCTTTCCAAAGACAAGAAAACGGATTAGATTTGTGGATAAGAACTGAGCCTAGGGATCTAGTATAGTTGTGGAGAAAACATAGAAACCTCATGAAGACTCCAGGTGTAATTGAAGCATTAGGACCCATGCATGAGGCAATCATTCGACAGGGATTAGAATATTTTTTCTCTATCAGAGACCCTGCCATTGATGCGGCTAAATTTCGGTATCAAATCTCTAATTCGAATATCCAGCTCAGGGAACCATTTAAGTATGAGAATTTTAAATTAGCTGCCAACCGCTTGCACCTCTATGGCGAAGTCATTTTGAGGGCAGGGCCATCCTGGTTAGGATATAGGTTCCAGAGTCCAATTATTTGGCACCCTGCACCCGGATACCAAGCCCTGTATGAGATGCCTGAGGGTTAGACAGGCTATTTCTTTGAATACCTAGTTACACATCATGGTTGTAGGACTTTACATGAGATTCCGTCTCCAGCCTACTCACTCACTGCCTTACACGTCAACTAATGTTTTCATGAGGGCATGAAAAAGAGTAAGCAAGGGGGTGTGTGGAGTACTAAAGAAGGTATGTTTTTGATAATTATTTCAGCATCTTTTCATTAGAACTTACAAAAATTTTGCATCATAAACTAGGAAAACGACAAGGAATTGTAATAAAACATGTGAGATTAATATGCAAGATGAAAACACTGACAATTGTGATTTCCTTATGCAGGAAGAAGGAAAAACAAGAAGTTGTCGTTCCAAAGGAAAGGACAAGGATGGGTTAATAGCTGTCCCTTTGACGGGAGACTGTATGTAAACAAGTCAAATCAAGTCAAAGCGAATCAGCCCTCGAAAGGAAGTGGAGATATCGGCTTGGTGCAGGAAAGAAAATAGATGACTGAGGACTAACGGTTCAGCGAATCCCTCAAGATCCTTGATCCTGAGGGATCGTTGTTTTATCTATTTCTGCACTTAGATATCTTCGCCTTCACCCTTATAAAAGGGGCAACACTGTTAGCTCGAGAGGAGAGTTAGAGATGTTGTTATGTTTATATAATTTCCTTTAAGATCAAAACTTTTATCATCGAGTCTCGTTAAGAACTGATTATTGTAATTTCACTTTATGCATTAATACAAACTTGGTTACTATTTCATCTTTCAGTTTGGAATAACTTCAAGCGATGTACCTCTGGAGGCTAAGGGCCCGGCCCTAGAGGACACTTACTCTTGTACCATTACGTTTGGTTTTTGCGTGGTTTTCTTATCGAAGTTATTTGGTAATTTGATGTGTTTTTTAAAGTTTACATCACATGCTCTGTTATGATTAATTTATTAAGGTTTCTAAAGACAGAACTATTGTATTGACTCTACATCATATCACCGTTCCTTTAGGTGTTGATATAATACTGACAGTCTTTACAGAATACTGTTGATGTTCCATTACAGAGATTTTGTGTTGTGCACTTGTTCATTAACATTATAGAATTCATCTTGGAAGTTATGTTCTTGTGATCGTTGGATTTATAAACAATGTTGTTCTATTTTGAAATGCAGTCGTACCCTTTCTAACTGAGATTGATACTTGGATCAGATTACTATTTAAGTGTGCTATGTGTATATATGGTTTTCAAGTGTTGTTCCATAATTCATCAGTGATCAGTGCTGTTCCATTTTGGTTTGTTATTCAATCCGCCCTTAAGAGTGAAGGATTACCGTTTGATTCCTGTAGATTACGATTAGTGCATTTGATCTTATAGACTAAGGTGTTACTGCTTGTTCGACTTAGTTGCTGTTCTATTTCTTAATTGTTGTTCCATTTCAGGTTTGATGTTCCATTTCAGGTTTGCTGTTCCATTTCAGATTTGTTGTTCTATTTCTTAATTGATGTTCCATTTCTTATTTGCCATTTCATTTCTTGTCATTTGTTATGAAGAACGATCTCAGGCTGTAGTGAGCATTGACATCTATTGTCTAGCTCCTAGATCCACGATCTGTTCTTTAGTTTCCTTTTCCATCAGTTTCCAAAGGGATGCGTTATCGCTACCGAACCCTTGATTGATAAATTTCTTAGTTTTCTGAATGTGTGGTTTAATCTTTTGAAGTAGTTAGCGGTAAACAAGCACCCGTTTACTCTTTTATTTTCAAACATTGTGCTACTAGCATTACTCTGGAAAATGATAGCCTTAGATTGAGACACTCTTTGAAATTAAAAAACGTTCCCAGATTTACATATTAATGTGAGGTAATTAGAGGTGAAAGAGACTCCTTTTATAGCTCCACACAAGTTGCGCTGCTCAGAGAAAACAATTTTTTTTATTATGTGGATGAGGTTTTTAGTTGTGGATTCTGCGAGACCATTTCCTTGCAGGTAATAATTATATGAGTGTTTCAGCACAATACCATTATGTAATGAAAAATCATAAAGTTTCAAAGACGAAAAGTATGTTGCATTATAAAAAACAAGTGATACCGAAACGTCGAAGCATGAAATGATGTTCTGCTGGAGGAAGTTGATGACCTCCTAGTCATTCACTTGTTTGAGCGGAACTCCTTCTGTCCACCGAGTAAAGTAATCAGTTGCTGTTAGAATATAGTGGTGTTTCTTTGACAAGTGTGGGAAGATTTCCCCAATGATATCTAGGCTCCACTGTTGGAATGGTTTAGTCACTGCAACATGGTACAATGGGGCTGCTAATCTTTGTGTCCTGTCGGCGCATTCCTGGTAGACTGGGAACTTGCATGCATAAGCATGTGCATCCTTGAATAATCTGGGCCAGTAGATACCAACTTGCATAACTTTGTGCTCATTGGTGTTTCCCACAAGGTGACCCTCGACAAGTCCGTCATGTAGATCTTGTAGTACCTTCTCGCATTCATGTGCCTTCAAGCACCTAAGTAAAACTTCGTTATTGTGCTTCATGTAAAGCACTCCATGCACCAACTGATGTGCGAAGGCTTTGAGGCACAATGCCCTCTTTTGTCTGATAGAAAATTGAGACGGTATGGTGTCGTGCTCATGGTACTAGCGCATATTTGTCTACCAACAGGTTTCCTCTTCAGTGGGTGTTGCTCGCCTTATATCATACAACTCAATTTCTTGCTCCCAACTGGAAAGCTCTTCTTCGCTCTTCGGTGTGTGTCCTGCTTCAGCTGCAAGTCTGCATAGCCTGTGTTCTTTGATCGTGTGAACTGGCTTGATTTCAAGATCATACTATTGCAAGCCAATCATCCAGTTCACACATTGTTCACCCATTTCTTGTTGTACAAGAAATGTGCAGAATACTGGGTGAGGGTGAAGACTATGCAGTGGTTCTTTAGCAAGTAGGGCCTAAAGTGTTTCACCGCCTTGTAAACTACATATGCTTGCTTGTCAATGGCGGGGTATTTGAGTTCTGGTCCCTGCATGCTTGTACTCTTGAAGCAGATTGGGAGTTCATGGTTCGTTTTATCCTTTTGAGTGAGAACTACAGTGAGCGAATTATCAGAGGTTAAGGTGTATAGAAACAAATCCTTTTTGAAGTCTAGGATGTATAGTGTAGGTGCTTCTGCAGTAGCCTACTTGATCCAGGTGAATGCATACTTTTCCTTCTTTCCCCAGTTGTAGACTGCATCTTTCTTGATCATGTCATGCATGGGCTTGACTATATGTGCATAATCCAATATGAACTTCCAGAGGAAGTTTATCTTGCCCAAGAAGGACTGCATAGATTTCTTATTAACTGGGTAAGGAATCTATGCAATAGTTTGAACCCAGTCTCGGTCCACCTTGATCCTACTTTTGGCAACAATGTGTCCAAGAAGATTCCCCTCAAACACTGTGAATACGCTCTTTTTGGGACTCAAGGAAATCCCGTATCTCCAGCATCACTCAAATATTTTCTTTAGATGGCATATGTGATCCTCTTGTCTTTTCGAGAACATAGTCACATCGTCGAGCTATACCACTACGCTCTGTCCGATGAGTCCATGAAAAACGATGTCCATGGTGTGCTGAAAGGTTGCACCTACATCTATAAGCCCAAAGGGAATTCGTCTATAAGCAAATGTACCCCACTTGGCACAAAAGGTAGTCTCAAGTCTGTCAGGTTCTACTACCAGAACCTGATTATATCCCGAAAATTTGCCGAGAAGAGAAAACATTTGTGCCCCAGATACTATTTGTAGGATGTGGTTCATGCATGGCATGGGGTAGTTGTATTTTTCTGAGGTGTAGTTCACATTCTGGAAATCAACACACAATCAGATTTCCTTAGACTTCTTTTGTACAGGAACAAGGTTTGAAACCCATGTGGAATGAAAAAGTTTGTATATGATCAATGCATCCAACAACTTAGTGAGCTCTTTCTGTATGAGGGGTTCAAGTGACGGATGGACTTTCCTCGGCTTCTACTGATATGGCTTGACCCCTTCTTTGATTGGAATAAAATGTTGGATGATTCACGTGTCATAGGTTTTCAAATCATCATATGTCAATGCGAACACATCTCGGTACAATTTGAATAAGAAGACAAAGGCCTGCCGCTCTTGCTGTGTGCAACATGTACCAAGATTGACAAACTTCGAATCTTTTTATGTTCCCAAGTTGATCAGTTCGTGCGTCATGGTGGAATCATGGGTATTGTTTTTCATCAGCCCCTAAAAAAGTTCTTGCAAGTCATAAAACGTTTCTAATGTTGCCACACTCTTTGTGATATGGTGGCCTTTCATGTTACCATATTTTGTTTGTTGAGAGTGCTCGTGCTCGTCATCATCTATCACTACATCTTTGAAGGTGCCAATGTTGGCCATGAATTCAGTATTTGTTGATCATCATTAAACACGCGTAAATTAGTTATGTTATTCAGGATAGATGGTTTGTACAAAATTTCAATAGTAAATCTATCCGTAATCAGTGACATTCTTGAAGCTATGTTTGCCAGAGCATTGGCAACTGCATTATACGCATGTGGTACAACAATGATGTTAAATGCTTGGAAGTTAGAGATTAGCCTCCATACCTCTTGCTGGTAACTTTTGAAATGCGATGACAAATAGTGAATGGTGTTACGTACCTGTCGTACCACTATCTTTGAATCACCTACCAATTTGAGTGCAACCACGTTGACGTTGATGCATTTCTGCAAGCCCAACATGAGTGCTTCATACTCAGCAAGATTGTTCATGCAATCGAACTCTAAGCGACTTGAAACCAGATGCTTCTTGTTGTATGGGTCCATCAAGACACACCTGACTCCTGAGCTATCTTGTGTCTTTAATCTGTCAACGTACAAGGTCCACAACTTTTCTGTACACAGACCGCTTGATGTGCTAGTACTACTGCCATGACTGTTGCTACTGCTACTGCTACTATTGGTACAATGCATTGTACATGTTTCATTACCATCAACTGGGTAAGGAAGGAGTCCCAATTGCATGTCTAGTGGGGTTGGGGTTGGCCGTGTAGGATAACACCCCAATGCTATTTCCAGGAGGTAGTTGTCAAACATGAGTTCTGCAAAGGCCAATGGTTCATTCTCAATGTTAAGGGGAGTGACATTGTGATTCATAGACCTCTCGAACACTACTCAAATTTGGTTGCATTTTCCCTTGTACGAAAGCCACATGTGTGACCAATCTGTAGCAAAATATCCATCCAGCTTGCTGGACCAGTCTCTGCTGAGTAGTAGACTGTATGCTTCCAGTATGTCCACAACAACTATGTTGATGCATTGGTGGACTTGACCATCATGAGATAGTCGTATGATCATGTCTCGTAGTTTTCCAATCGCTGGTACCAATGTTTGATCAAGTTGGGTGATCCGCGCGGATATCTCGCTCCAATGTGGGTTGATATTTTTTCGCAATGGAGAGCGGCATGATGTTGGCTGCCACACCATAATCAACCAAGCAGTTATGAACATTGCAGTTAAAAATTTCAAATGATAGCAGGAATGGAGGGAAACCTGATTTTTCTTCTTCTGTTAGGAGTGTGTTGAGCACAATAGAAAGTGATCTGGGAGATGTGCTTGATCCCTTGTTGGTAGAGGTTGCGTTGTTCGTTGCTATCTATCCCAATGCAAACAATAAGATGTCTCACTAACTCTGGATTTTGGCTAACTTGAACAAACTGATATTCACTCGAGTTTTCTTCATATCATCTAAAATGTTTTAGTCCATAGGTAGTAGGCTCAATGACGTTTCTGGGGTAGGAATAATGTTCGTGTTGTCTGGTAGAGTGTTCTACAGTTTGCTGCTCATGGCCATACTCTTATACGTCACTATCTTCCAGGAGTTGTTTTGTGTTTTCTACTTTGGGGCAGCTGGTGTAACAACCTTCCTCATCAGTAGTCTCATCTTTTCTTGTGCTTCTCCAAGTGTAAGCGGAGACCCTTTACTCTCAAGGTTGCAATGGTCATTTTTCCTTGGGGGTTGCTTCTCAGTGTTCGTCTTCAGCATTGCTCACGAACACTAATATGCATTCACCACATGCCCAAAACTTGATGCTTCATCAGGTGCAACATCTTCATCATTATCTATGTCTTCCAACTACTCCTGCATGTTGTTTTCTGTGTCAAATTTATGACTGCATACAGAGCTTTCGACTCACTTCTAGTCTGAACAAGAGTTCTTGGGGTTATGTTTTTCATGGAATGAACAGAACTCAGGATTTGCGCAATGATATAAGTGGAACAGAGAGCTCTACGCAGTTTTTTGAGCGAATCGGTTGCTGCCTGATAAGTTTCTTCCCTTTCTCTGCCTGGGTAGATGGTTGCTTGTAGATGTGTCCATTTTTCGTTGTTTAAGCTCTGACACTTCTGTTGTCAAGTTCTTGACGAGGCGAGTCAGGGTTTCAATATCATTTGCTTCTTCGTCTCTACCCTTACTCTCCATCACTTGGGACTTCTTTCTTGCAGCTTTGGATTCCTTTGTTGATTCATCATCCTTGATGACTCCAATAGCATGCAGGTCTTTCTCTACAGCGATAGCATCTTCACAATTTTCCAAAAGTGTTGGTTTCGCAGCTCGCTTGACAAATTGTGCAACGCTGGTCAACAGTATGAATGTGTAGTAATCAACGGTGATGGAGTCATGAGGTTTGGTGCCCACTGCAAATTTGTTCAATATGCGTGTAAACCTCTAGTTGAAGTCTTTTACCTTTTCTTTCCCCTCCATCTTCAGGCTTCCCAATTCTTTGAGTAACATAGTTGGGGTCTTGTTGTCAGAGAAATTTTCCTATTAGTTTCTATTTTCCTTGCTCAGTTGTTATGTTTCAGAATCATATTTAATTATTGTAGGCTGCTTTAGTAATTTACTTCAATGTTTCATGAAGAAATATGAAATAAGCTTGTAATGTAATTTACAATCTAGGAGAAGTAGATTCAGCTGGTTGCAGTGGGATTCTTGAGATTTTCAAATCTAGGAATTTCTACAATAACAAGTGAGTGAGGGACCACATGGTTGGATTAAGTGGCGGCGATGATGGCACATCGAGCTATCTGGTGGCTATAATGGGATACTGGTTGTTGACTACCATCTAGGAGAAAATATTTCTCATATATACACTACCCACAGGTGGTGGGTAACAAGGACCCTTACTCAAAATTACAGTTGATAATGATAGTTGGAGATGTGTGTCTAGCCCCTTTATTTCTCTTTTGGAGCTTTATTAGCCCTAAAAGGGCATGAGATCATGCTTAGAGAGGCATTTTGGCTCACATATGTGGACAAATAGTGGCATATTTTATTTTGTTGAGCTAATAGGTTGGCTTGTAACCAATTTACTTTATGTCTACTGAAAATCAAACTTATTATAGGGTTTTTAGTAGGATTAAGGGATGTGATAGACCTCATATAAAAGGAGGATCATTCCATTCTATTTGTTGATCATCACTTGTGGATTTCAGCCTCCTTTAGAGAGATTGACTTAGCTTGTTGCTACTTGCTACTTGTGGAGATGGGATCTTCGAGCTATTGTTATTGGAGATGTTTTTTTGATTGAAAGAAGGAAATTTATTGGAAAAATTGTGAGTATAATTGCAAAATTTTAATGGTTTTTCATGTGATAAATTTTGCTAGGATTTTTCAATTATATCTTGTTTAAATGGAAAATTTTATCGGGAAATCTTGGTTAATTATTGCATGTTACACCTATTTTCCTTGAATTCCATAAAATACATTCTAGAGATTTTTCTTCCAATTAACTTTTTTCCCTCAATAAAAATATAGTTAGGGTTTGCAAGTGAAAACTAGGGTTTTCCCCCTTGCTCCATGCACATATTTGATATCTCTTAAATTTAGCCCTAAAACTCCATCACCAAGAAGGGAAAGGCACTAGGATCCTTGTGTTAGTCAAAATACATTAGAAATTTTATGTTTTTCTTCCTTTTTATTTTCCTAAGTCCGTTAAAGCAAGACACTAGGCCTATGGAAATGGCCTTAATAAACTAAGGCTTCTTGAAGGAAGACATTTTGGCTTGATATCACCTCGATTGACCCTATAAACTCAAAATATAACTTTTTCTAAGTTGAAATTTTACCTAGTAGGGTTGACATCATCAACCCTAGGCAATTTATGCCCTACAAAACCCTAATATTAAATAAGGCTTCAACTTGGGGTTTATTTGAATTTTTTTGTCTTCTTTGGGTGATTTAATGAGTAAGAAAAACTTTTCTTATTTCTTTTGTGCCTAGATACTCCTTTGTTGAACTACACCTTGAAACCCAGGGTATCATGTACCTTTTAAATGTTGGTTGTGTTATATTCTCTCCATGACTAGCCCACGTAGTTAACTGGGGGGTTTGAGTGGTGCAGGTAACCCCACTTTATGGGGTCCGAGGCAACACGTCGGAAAATTTTGGTTTTGGAACCTATGTTAGGTTGGGTGGACCCACCTATGGTTTTGTGCATGATTTTCGCACATGTTTTTTGGATGTGATGATTTTAGGTCCATGGTATTGGATGCTTCAGCATGTATAATTATGTATTATAACATTGAAAGGAACATAATGCAAAATCAGGCTGGTAGTCCCAGTTTTGGGATCCAGGGGAAAATATCTGTGTACATGTGTTTTATGTGTTATGCTCTTGCATTGTTTATTTTATGTGTTTTAGGATTCGTATGTAGGTAATTTTTGTACGGGGTTTAAACCTACATTTTGTATCAGAGTTGTTTTGGCTTCAAGGGGACGCATTTATTGCTGAGGGGTTTCGCTCGGGCCTGTGGTAGACTCTGTTCAGTGGGAGATCTGGAAGATCGATTCTGGTGGTGAAAGAAGATGGTGAGGAGTGGAAAGATGGAGATCGAGAAATTTAATTGTCAGAGTTTTGAGTTGTGGAAACTCAAGATGGAGGATCTGTTGGTGGATAAAGATCAATGGATCGCAGTAGATCCAGGTACTAAACCAATGGGAGTGTCTGATGAAGAATGGAAGAAGTTGGATCGAAAGGCAAAGAGGAAAATACGATTATGTGTCTCAGATTCAGTATTATTGAATCTGTCGGGGGAAGATACGATGAAGGCTTTGTTGGAAAAGTTAGGGACTTTGTACCAATCTAAGTCTCTGGTGAATAATCTGTTCTTGCGGAAAAAGCTGTATAACCTGAGGATCAAGTATGGAGACTCGGTGACAGAGCATCTAAATGCATTTAATATTGTGGTAATTCAGCTAGCATCTGTTGATATTAAAATTTCAGATGAAGATAATTGCATCAGTTTGTTGTGTTCTCTACCAGATTCGTGGGATAGTCTAGTTATTGCAATAGGTAGCAATGCAACTGCCTTACAATTTGATGAAATAGTCTCATCCTTGCTAATGGAGGAGAGGAGACAGAAAAATATGGAGAGTCAGAATGGTGATTCCTTGTCTGTACGATGACGGTCCGAGAACAAAAACAAAAGTAAGTCATCGAGTGGGAGATCTAAATATAGAGGAAGATATAAATCTCCAGGAAAACTTGTAAAGGTGGTGTGCTGGAAATGCGGAAAGGAAAGGCATTACAAAAGGGACTATAAATCTAAATCTCCTTACAAAGGAAAGGGATCTGATGATGCTCCTTTTGCAAAGTCGAAAACCACCTCAGATGAAGGTGGGGATGTGTACTTGGCTTCTTCAAGTACACATGTAGATCATGAGGTATGGTTGATTGACTTAGGTGCATCCTTTCACTCACTCCCCATAGAGAGTGGTTCTACGAGTATGAGAAATACGATGGTGGTGATGTCTTCTTGGGGGATGACAGGAAGGCTAGAATCATTAGTCATGGAAAAGTAAAGTTGAAGTTGCAAAGTGGAAGGGTTAGAACACTTCAGGGTGTTCTACATATTCTTGCATTGGCCAAAAATCTGATTTTTGTAACGAAGTTGGATGATGCAGGTGTAAAAACAGTGTTTGAGAAGGATACCTGCAAGATGGTTCGAGGAGCAATAGTATTGATGTGGGGAGTTCGGATTGGAACTTTGTACAAGCTGCAAGGTTGCAGGTTATTGATGGGTGCAATAGTTCTGTGGTTCCTGAAAGTGGAGCAGAAAATATAGACATCTCTAGAGAGAAGAACATGTTGTGGCATCAAAGGCTTAGACATATTGGAGAGAAGGGCCTTTGAATACTTCATGGTAAAGCTATGGTAGAAGGTATGAGAAATAGCTCTCTGGATTTTGATTTTTGTGAAAATTGTGTATATGGGAAGGAGAATCGGATGAGTTTCCACTCTGGTAGTAAGAGGGCGAAATAGATATTAGAGCTTGTGCACAGTGATGTGTTTGGACCTATGAAGGTTCCATCACTGGGAAAGTCTGTGTACTATGTATCATTTATAAATGATTTCTCAAGGAATACATGGATATATTTCCTTAAGAATAAATCTGAAGTCTTTGACAAGTTTAAAGAATTTAAGGCTCTCGTGGAAAATCAGATGGAGAAGAAGATAAAGGTGCTGAGGACAGATAATGGTGGAGAGTTTTGCAGCAAGGAATTTGAAGAATTATGTAATAAGTGTGGTATAGCATGGTAGAAGACTGCTCCATATACACCTCAGCAAAATGGAGTTGCAAAAAGAATGAACAAGACATTGATGGAAAGGGAAAGAAGCATGCTCATTGGTGCTAGGTTAGGACAGGAATTCTGGACAGAGGCAATGGATACTGCATGTTACTTGGTCAATAGGTCACCTTCATTAATGTTGGAGGATAAGACTCCACAACAGGTATGGACTGGTAAGAAACCGTCTCTTTCACATCTGAGGGTATTTGGATGTTTTGTATATGTACATGTTCCAAAGGAGAAACAAACCAAGTTGGATAGTAAATCTGAAAAGTGAATCTTTATTGGGTATAAGGATGGTTTAAAGGGTTATAAGCTTTGGAACCCAGTAACAAGGAAGGTTGTGTACAACTAAGATGTGGTGTTCAGAGAGGTGAAAGATGTTATTAAACATGAAGTCTAACCAAAGGAACCTGATAATATAGAGTTTGAGCTAAAGGAGGAAGAATAAGACTCTACACCAGAGGAGGAATTAGAAGATGAAGAGCCACAAACTTCGAGTGTGAGAAGATCAGTTCGAGAAAGAAGGTAGCCAGAAAGGTATAATCCATTTGCTTTCTGTTCAAATTTTGCTTTATATATTACTGATGATGATCCTAGAACTGTGGAGGAAGGAGTAGATTCAGAGGATGGAAAACTTTGGAAAGAGGCCATGGTTGATCAAATGGCATCTTTGCATAAAAATGAGGCTTGGGATCTGGTGGAGTTGCCAGTTGGAAGGAAACCCATTGGAAACAAATGGGTGTTTAAGAAGAAGACAAATGCAGAAGGAAAGGTGGAGAAATACAAAGCTTGGTTGGTAGCAAAAGGTTATTCTCAGGTGTCGGGAATTGATTTTGGTGATATTTTTTCTCCTGTTGTCAAGGTAACTTCTATTAGATTACTTTTATCTGTCGCTGCTGCTTTTGATTTTGAGGTAGAACAGATGGATGTGAAGACAACCTTTCTTCATGGGGATCTAGAAGAGGAAATCTACATGAAACAACTTGAAGGCTTTGCAGTGAAGGGTAAGAAAGAACTGGTATGCAAGTTAAGGAAGTCTTTGTATGGGTTAAAACAGTCACCAAGGATGTGGTATTAGAAATTTGATACATTTATATGGGGACTTGGCTTCACCAGAACCAAAGCATATCATTGTGTGTATTTTAAATTAATTGGTGACCGTGTTATTTATTTGGTCTTGTATGTGGATGATATGTTGCTGGTTAGAAATGACAAAGAAATTATCTAGGATTTGAAGACCCAATAGTCCTCCAAATTTGACATGAAATATTTTGGTGCTGCAAACTACATTTTGGGCATGGAAATTAAAAGATTTCGGGAAAATAGGAAGCTCTAGTTAAACCAGAGGAAGTATGTCGAAATAATACTGCAGAGGTTTAATATGCAGGATAGTAAATCGGTGAAGGTTCCTATTCTTGTAGGTGTGAGGTTATCTGTTGAACAGTGTTCCAATACACAAGAAGAGGAAGAGGACATACCCCGTGTTCCATATGCAAGTGTAGTCGGTAGCTTGATGTATGCAGTGGTCTATACTAGACCAGACATTGCACATGTAGTGGGAGTGTTGAGTAGGTTTATATCAAAACCAGGGAAGGAGCTCTGGACAGTAGTGAATATGGTTTTTAGGTATTTGCGTGGCACTAGTGATTATGGTTTGTGCTACCAAGGAAGACCAGGATTGGATAGAGTGTTGAATATTCGTGGCTTTGTTGATGCAGATTGGGCTAGAGATCTGGACCAGAGAAGATCTACAAGTGGGTATGTGTTTAACTTATTTGGAGGTGTAGTCAGTTGGATGAGTAAGAAACAATCTGTAGTGGCACTATCAACTACAGAGGCAGAATACATGGCATCCAATCATGCATGCAAGGAAGCAGTTTGGTTGTAGAGATCGTGTTCAAGTATGGGGTTAGTACAGGGAGCTATAAGGATAGACTGTGACAGCCAAAGTGCAATTTTCTTGGCAAAGAACCCTAAATATCATTCAAAGACAAAGCACATTGATGTTCAGTATCACTTTGTGAGGGATATGATAGAAGAAAAAAAGGTGTTGCTGGTAAAGGTGGACACTTTGAAGAATACTGCAGACGCATTGACAAAATAGGTGAGCTCTAAGAAGTTCTCTTGCTGTAGAGAAACAATGGGCGTTGCAGGACTAGATAAATGACTCACCTTTGATGTGGCCCCCTGTGGAAAGAAACAAACAAGTGGGAGAATTTTGGGTTGTGTTATATTCTTTCCACGACTAGCCCACATAGTTAATTGGGGGGTTTGAGGGGTGCAAGTAACCCCAGTTTATGGGGTCTGAGGTAGCGCCCCAGAAAATTTTGGTTTTGGAACCTATGTTAAGTTGTGTGGACCCACCTATGGTTTTGTGCATGATTTTCGCACATGTTTTTTGGATGCGATGGTTTTTGGTCCATGGTATTGGATGCTTTGGCATGTATAAATATGTATTATAACATTAGAAGGAACATAATGAAAATTCAAGCTGGTAGTCTCGGTTTTGGGATCAAGGGGAAAATCTTTTTGTACATGTGTTTTATGTGTTATTCTCTTGCGTTATTTATATTATGTGTTTTAGGATTCATATGCAGGTAATTTCTGTATGGGGTTAAAAACTACATTAAGGCTTTGTTTTGTTACTTTTTTCCCTTACATAGATAGTTGTGCCTCTGTCCATTCAAAAAGCAACTTATTTAGCCTTTCACATATACATCACCTTGAACCAACTGACTTAGAATATCCTTTAGCTGAAAAGTGGGAATCCTCACGTGTGGTGAAATTCCACTAAAGAGCAAGAGGAGGATTATTGAAGTGACAATGGCAATCCACCTCATTGTTGCATCTTGGTTTGGGTCTTGCTTTGTGAGGGCTCTCACAAGTGCTGCTAGATTTTAAGGCAACACTCAATCCATATAATCTCTTTGAATCCAAAAAAAGGATGTCTATGCAATCTTTGAACTTGGATGCGTTTCCAACTCCCTTGTCAAATATCACTACGGATAAGTCCTCTACATTAGACCTAGTCGAATTGTACAATGAAAAAGTCATAAAGAAAATCATTAGGTCAATATTAAAAAAGAAATTACCCACTTCATCTCCAAGCCTAGGGATCCTAATATTATCACAAGACTAGGGACCCTAATCTTACAAGATTGAGACATATCACCCTCCCAAACGTCTCATAAAATTACAGCAAAAGCCTTGGCCAAGAGAGTTTACCACATTATACATAAATTGATTCATCTAAAGTAGGCAAGGCCTTAATATTTTGTTTATCAAAATTGATTTTGAAAAAGGTTATGATAGAGTCAAAAGTCACTTCATTATGAGCTCGGGGCATTGAGATTTGGGTATTTATTCCTAAGTGCAACTAAAGGTAAGTTCTCAAAAGCATCAAGTTTCATAATTTTTAATATATGAAAAATTGAATAGGCGGGCCTATCTGGTCTATTTTTCAAGATTTCCCAACAGATCATGTCCTCTATGTAATAGTAGCTAAAGCATTGGGATATTTGATTACTCACAAGGTGGAACAAAGTCTCACTAGAGAAATTCCTCTTCACAAGAAAAGAGTTGGACAACATGTCAAAGGAAATTTTGTATATGACCCCTTCCTTAGCATCCTAGAGGAGAAAGAATCAATGAACAACAATAGGGAATGTATTAAGAATTTTTGTATACCATGATGTCCTTTTATGCACCCTTATTGAGTAAGACCTTGAGGTCACTAGGCCAGGTCATTGCTAGCCTTGATGAATATGAAAACAAGGAGACACCGATAGATTACATGTTAATTGTTACTTCTAAAAATATTCTTCCTCGAAACCTTTGGCATCTAGTTGATATTTTTTTATGTGTGTGTCTCATAAACCCTGTAAAATTTCATTTGCAATGATCCCCACTCTCTTTTCTGCAAGATTCTCCTGATCTTGATTGAATTGAACTCATAAATGGACATATGCATTGTACATACTAATAGTTTCTAAGGGGGTCATTGACTCTTGACACACCGCACCCTTTTGGCATATTTCAAATCACAGTTCAACCAATTGACCTAGAGAAGCTTGTGTGGTATAAATTATGTACTGGAATACAACAACCATTGTGAAAGGATCATTGATGTTGTTCCCAATATTAATTTGGAATGTAGATGATAACAACTTATTATCCTTTTAGCTACATTATTTTCAATGCCTTAACTCATCCATGGTTGCAAAGAATTGCAAGGGGATCTCTGAGGTTCACATTCAACATCAAGATAATCGTAGCCTCCAATGAGTTAGGCTTGTATTGAATCGGATTCAGTGCATGATGCTTTAGTAATGTGGTGATGTCTATTTATATACAAAATGTGAATTGATACTATTAAGAATATGATCCGGGGAAAAGCCAACCTAATATGGCACATTTTTGAAGAAATTTGAAAAAAATAAATTTGCATATTTTTATGTTTTTTTGAAACTAAAGGAAATATTCGAAGTATCTCATTTTGTATGGTAAGATATTATTGACACCTAATCATAGGCATTGGGTGGACAGTTGTAAATAGTGTAAATAATTAATAAGAGAAGATGAAGAGTCATTGGGAGATGAAACTCAACAGTCACTCGCTCATGTATATAACTATGAACAACCTAAATGAATAAGCATAATATCATTTGAGGATTTACCTCCTGGCCTGACATGGTATTAGAGCCAACTCCATTTTTAGCATTGCACTCTGCCATTGTAACTCCCTTATGCTATTTTTCAGAAATTTGTCCTGCATTTCCTGCAGTCTGCCATATTCTTCTCTGCCCTCTTCCCTCTACATGATAATCTGGTGTAGCGCTTGGTATACCCATCGGATAATTTCATAGGCCCCTATTCATTACCTTTCGCCCAAATCCAGCTTGCAACCTGCTCTCAACTAGCGTCTCCATACCAAAACACAGCCTATGTTGCCTCTTGTAATTGTATTGCCTCTCTTCACTATATTTCTCCCTTAAGCAATGCCAGCGTTATGTTTCAAATACCATGAAGGCTTGTTTATGGAGGGGAAAGCACAGGGATGGGCATTAGACAATAACATTGAATGGATATAGCTATGCAAATTTTAGGTGAATGCCATTAATCAGTTCGTGGACTATAGAACTATGAGATCTATATAAAAAGCAACAGTGTCCTGAATGAAAAGGAATGCAAATTTTCGATTCTAGTCAACGAGGTATACCTATGTCTTTGAAGGTGGAAAATTCGGCCCCATGATCGGATCTTTCATCTGCATGATGTTGATGTTGATGCAGGTATCTCTGTCACTTATCTTTCAGTTTCACTAATGTTGGCGATGCAATACATGAATCTGTGTCGATTCCTTTCTTTCTATTGAAGTGTTTCTCCCTGCCTGTTATATACATTTCTTCTAATATGTTGTACGTTGCTCCTCAGATATCCACTCACTACTCCTATTATAAAAATTCGCAGTGTCGCCCCTCCATATAAATGCTCCTCTAGATACACCCTCTGCCAGATATATCACCTCCCCCACAAAATACCTCTATCCTATATATTAAAGTGGTTCTTTTTCCTAGTTTAACACGAGAATTGCTTTTTTAACACCAGAAGTGAAAATATTTTATATATTGGCAGCAAACGTATATTTGTTTTCTACAGTACATAGATTTTTAAAATGCATTCATTGATATCTATTGTGGGAGAGGTTCTCACTGACAAGGAGAACTATCCAAAATGGTCACAGAAAATCAAACACACTCTCATTTTTAATGAGTTGTGGAAAGGAGTGTGTGTTGGAGATGGAGACAAAGAAACAGAACAACGCGCCTTAGACAACGAATTCGCCATTTGGGAAAATAAGAACAACAAGGCTTATGCCTTGATTGTAGCATCAGTAAATGAAGAGGTGTGTCACCATATTTCACCATTTTTAAATGCTTTCGAAGCCTTACAAAAACTGAAGTAACTCTATGACTCACAATCTGCACTCGAAGTTGTTCAACTCATGATTAAATTGTTCAGCCTTGAATTACAAAATGATGATCCTCTTTCTCTTGCATCAGAAGTAAAATCTATTAAGCATGATATCAAAGTCACTAATGTTGAACTTGACATTCCTCTGATAGCTTTTGTTAAGGCACTTTATCCCACTTACTCAAATTATCTTCAATCATTGCAAGCAAATGGGAACCTCAAAGAAATTACCTTTGTCTTCCTTGTGAAAAAATTTGTTGAAAGAGAGAAAGCTTTTGGGAAGAAGACAAGTCCTCAGTCTTCTAAAGAGGCTTTGCGTCTTGCACATAGAGAGAAGAATCTTGCTCAAGAGTCTTCCAGAGGAAGAGGTGGTCGAAGAGGAAGAGGAAGAAGAAATTTCAGAGGTAGGGAACGCAGACACTCCCAAGGAGAAAAGTTAGATTTTCATTGCATATGTTGCAATAGAGATGGATCACATGATGCATCCACATGCAAATTTACTTGGGACAGAATTGAGCAGGAAAGAAACCAACCCAAAGGTAAAACTAATGACAAAGAGGAAGGTAAAGCACCTGAATCAACTCACTATGTTGTGGCACACTGTAGTATTGGAGTAAATGAAGACTTATTTAATGCTTAACTTGCTTCTTGGAAAACTGATTGGTTGCTTGATTCAGGAGAAACTTGCCACATGACTTTTAGAAGAAATTTTTTCTAAGAATTTACTGACAATGATGATGGATCAGTATACTTTGCAGACAAATCAAAACTCAAGCATGAGGGCTTGGCACAATCAGGCTTAAATTGCTTGGTCTTCGAAACTTTCTTCTGCATCATGTTTTATATCTCCCACAACTGAGGAGACACTTGTTGTCCATGGTCCACATTCGCTAGCAAGGACACTCCATTCATATGTTTGATGGCAAGGTTGAGGTGAGAAAATCATCAGATCACTCTCTTGTCATGATGGGGATAGAAGAAGAAAGGCTTCTCAGGCTACAAGGTACCTCTTCTCGTGCACAAAATATCTCATACAATTCTCGTTATGATGAAGGTACATTTCCATCAAGTTTATTATGACATGCTAGATTTGGACACTTGAACTATGACAGCCTCCACTTGTTGAAGAAAAATGGTGTTACTGGTTTACCTACAATTCCTAGGAAACTTAAGCATTGTGATGCTTGCATTCTAGGAAAGCATAGCAAACAGTCTTTTCATGATTCGCATTCTAGAGCACATAGAAAAATTGAACTCATTCATTCAGATTTATGTGGCCCAATGACTGTTCATTCTACAAATGGAAATAAATATATGATGACATTTATTAATGACTACACCAGAATGTGTTGGGTTTATTTATTGAAGAATAAATTTGATGTTTTTCAAACATTCAAGAACTTTCATACATGGATTGAAAATGATGCACAATCTCATATTGGCTCTATTCACATTGATAATGGAAAATAATACACTTCAAATGAATTTGACAACTATCTTCACCAACATGGGATCAAATATCAAACAATTGTGCCCCTATAATCCCCGACAGAATGGAGTAGCTGAAAGAATGAATAGGACAATCTTAAATATGGTGCGCTCCATGATGCTTTTCAAGAATGTAAAATTGATGTTTTGGGCTGATGCAGTTCTATGTGTTGTATATGCAAAGAATAGATGTTCATCTAATGCTATTAGAAACAAGACTCCTTATGAAATGTAGTATGGGAACATTCCTTCAGTAAAGCATCTCAGGGTGTTTGGTTCCATCTGTTATGCCTTGATACCAAAGGTACATAGAAACAAACTTGGTGCAATGAGTTGTAAGTGTATCTTGTTGGGGCATTCAAACACCTCCAAAGCACACCATCTCTATGATGAAGTCAATAAAAGTTTGTTGTACCTAGAGATGTAATCTTTCTTGAATCATCCAAATTTGATAATGCTTTTGAGCAACACTTTATCACTTGGATAGATTTGTAAATGAAAAATAATTTCAAGAATTTGATAATCAGATTCCATGTCTTGAAGGGCGGATTCCTATACTGGATCAATCTGTGGAATCTTCTTCTGAATAACTCTCCCCCCCCACATGAAACTCCAACCCCTAATGATACTTTAAGTGATGTGATTGATAGAATTCGGAGCCTCAACCTTAATTCAGTCCCAACTTAATCAACAGAGTAGCCTGGATCATATCAGAAAAGTCCCCCAAAGTAGCTAACAAAGACACTTGAAAGTGTTCATCCTGATGAGGTTGGAAAGGCAAGAACTAGAAATTCAACCGGCAAAATGGAGGTGATGCAGATGACTTTGATTCTCCTGTTGATATGGATGTTTCTTACGATTGTGAATTGAATTTCTCTATAGATTTTGAACCAACTTATTTCAAAGAAGTCACTTCTTGTGATGAATGGAAAGAAGCGACGCAAAATGAGTATGATTCCATGATAAAGAATGACACTTGGAAGTTGGTTGATCCTCCATTGGGAACCAAACAAATTGGCTGCAAGTGGGTTTACAAGAACAAGTATAAAGCTGATGGCTCTCTTGACAAGCATAAATCCAGGCTTGTGGAAAAATGTTTTGCACAGAAGGAAGGGATCGATTGTGAGGAGAATTTTGCCCCCACAACAAAATGGGTAACCATCCGGACACTCTTTGCCCTAGCAGCTCAAAACGGTTAGAAAGTCCATCAAATGAAAGTAAAAACTGCTTTCTTGAATGGATATCTAAAAGAAAATGTTTTTATGTCCCAACCTGAAGGATTTGATGTGAAATGACATGAACGTAAAGTATGCAAACTTGTGAAATCCTTGTATGGCCTCTAACAAGCACTGCGAGCCTGGTATGCAAAACTAACTGAGCATCTTCTGAAACTCAATTTCAAACATTATGATCTTGATGATGTAACTTTGTTTGTCAAGAAATTTGGCAAAATAGTTGTATATATTGTGGTATATGTAGATGATATTTTGATGATATTTTGATGATAGGGAACAATGAGAGCTACAATGCATCCATAAAGAAGGAATTTAGGAAAGGTTTTGAAATGACTGATTTGGGCTATGTTCATTACTATCTTGGTATTTAAATAACTCGACATCTGAAGTCAATATTCCTTTATCAAAAGAAGTACATTGGAGATTTGTTGAATAGGTTTAGCATGGCTGAATGAAATCCTCTAACTACTCCAATGGAACAAAAACTTAAAGTTCACATCCATTGAATGAAAAGAATTTGAGGATGTAGCAAAGTATACACAACTTGTAAGAAGTCTCAACTACCTAACTACTACGAGACTAGACATTTCGTTTTTTGTTGGAATCCTCTCTAAGTTTATGCAAAAGCCTTGTGAGGGACATTGGTCTGCTGCAAAAAGAGTTTTAAAGTACTTGAAGGGAACTCAAAACTTTGGACTCAAGTATACACAGGTGGGCGACTTCAGCTTGATTGGATATTATGGTTCAGACTTCGATGGATACAAATAAACTGGGGTATCTACTCCTAGTTATGCTACGAGTCTTGGATCAAGAGTTATCTCCTGGAGATCACACAAACAATCAGTTCTAGCAGATTCCACAACAGAGGCAGAATATGTGGCAGCAGCTGAGCCAACAAAAGAAATTGTGTGGCTTAGGAAAATTTTGGAAGTTTTGTAGGTAAAACAAGTACATTCGACTCCACTCATGATTGACAATACCTCTACAATGAAGTTGGCCAAGAACCCAAAGTTTCGTGATCAATACAAAATATCATCTGATTTGACATCATGTTGAGGGAAAAACAATCCATCTTTGCCATTGTTCCACTAATGAGCAAATTGCAGACATCTTCACCAAAGCACTTGGAAGAGAAAATCTTGAAAGATTCAGAATGATGCTTGGACTCACCAACATCCCTTCAGATTAAGGGGGGATATTTTGACACCTAATCATAGGGATTGGGTGAACAGTTGTAAATAATGTAAATAATTAATAAGAGAAATTGAAGAGTCATCGGGAGATGAAACTCAACAGTCACTCCCTCATGTATATAACTATGAACAATTTAAATGAATAAACATAATCTCATTTGAGTTAGCTCGTGGCCTAATAGATATTTTTATAATAAACATTATTATATTATATTTTAATAGATTTTAATTATATTTTTAAAATAATAAAAATAATTTAAAATTACAAAAATACATATATAATTCTTCTTAATAATTTATAGTTAACACGTTTAAATTTATTAAATAATTTAATTATAATTGTAATGTGAGTTTTGAAGTAAAACTGAAAAATAATTATGGAAAATATCTAAAATAAAAATATGTCACTTGTATCTAAAAAGAATTTTAGATAGTTTTTCAAATAAAAATTAGTTTTTCAAATAAAAATTTATGCCATGTAGGAGGGGTGCACACCATATCGTTCTGTTGGTGTGACCGCCTTTCCTTATCATGTCATTACCAAATTTATTTTAACAAGGACTCGCTCAGAAAATGAATGCACACATGTGACCCAATTTTTCTGATGTAGCATCACAGACTCACGAATAACCAACACAAGTATTTTGTTGTCTTGCTACATTTCCTTGTTAGTAATTATCAATTTTTTTTCTCAGTAGTTCATTGTACCAATTTGGTATTAACTAGTTTCAGAAAAACATTTACTTGTTATTACGAAAATCAAGGTAGATAATCCAATTACATAGTCAAACATGTCACTAACTCAAACAAAAAGAAAAAACAGACCATCTCCACTACACAACCTACACTAACTTGACTAGGTCACTATCAAACTTATCTTAACAAAGATTCTCGAGAAATAAAGGCACACTCAACCCACTTTTTCTGACTTCCTTTAGAAGAGAGTCTCACCCATGACCAACACAAATATTTTCTTGTGAAAGTCATCTCACCCTTACTATTCTAATCCAGATTCCTGAAATCATCGCTTATCTCCCAGCTTAAATAATAATAAGCCCTACCATTATGAATTTTACACAACTATGTTCTATTGTTCTATTTTCTAAAATAATGTCGAAAAACTTAGAATGGAATAAATAACAATAGATTTTTTGAAGTAGGCTAACAAGAATAACCATTCTATCTCCCTAGCACACCACAAAGTCATGATAAATTTCCCTTCTGTTAAAAATAGAGAGATTAAGGAGAGTGATTAAACACACAACACCAAACACATTGTAATATCTTTATTGATCACAACAATTACACATATATAGGACATAAATATATGACTTCCACACTTCTAAATCATGACTACAACTCATACATAGGAAACAACTTCTAAATTGATGCTTGAGAACTCTTAATGACAACTCATGACAACACGTGGAAGCATTACTTCCAATACCGTAACTTAATGCTTACATGGAAAACACATATTACAACAACAAGAATAATCTATGTTGGTTGGTCTTCATCAACACTCACATCCACTTTGAAATCTCACAAACATTGTTCTTTCACCACTATATCTTTGAGCTATCACTTGACCTCCATTTAAAAAATAATCGCCTTTGGCCATATTTGATGAACACTACAAGATCAACAATATTGACATCTCGTCTCGTCGGGGCTTTTGCCATAAGAGCCGTAAGTAATGAACCATCCTATAAACCAACCACCCTTTGTCGCATATTTCGCTTTTGGTTATCCGTCAGTTGGTAGGATGAAGATATAGATACTGAATGTGTTCAAAATTTGATCAAACAACTTGTCCTTACTAACACACAGGAATTGATGTTTCAGACATAAAGACTTCGAGTTTAAGAACCACCAACCTTTCTTATAACTAGAGTTAAAAGAAATAGGTAACTACTTCAACTTACACCATAACTTAATTTCACACTTCATAAAAAAAATTCACCACTCAAAAACTTAAACAAAAATATTTAATTACTTTTAACAAAACAACCTCATAAATTCCTTTCCTCATAAAAATTTACCATTTAAAAAAAAAAAAACAAAAACAAAAACAAAAGCAAAAAAAACAAAACAAAAAAACAAACTTTAATCCCTTATACCTCCTTTAAGCCATACTCACTTTACTCTTCGTAATAAAATAAATGGTGAATAAAATAGTTAACTATTTCATTCACCCTCACGCCCACTACATTGAATCTTTTATGCGGAGACACAACTTTCAAGTCAACCTTGTATTTAGTGAAATGAATCAAACTGTGAACAATGCATGCACAACCTTGATCTTTTAAAAAATTTTGGAAATCACAACAACAGTTTGGAGATAAAGAGTTAAAGGCCTCTTTAAAATGAACAAAAGAACCACTCCGAGAAAACCACGTGTGCGGTATTTTACACCTCAGATTTGGATCAGGCCTTAGCCTTCGTATGCACCGGATTCTTTGTTGCATGTAGATTTTTCTGGCTGGGGATAGGAAAAATAACATTGTAAACAAATTCATTAAAAGGAAACAAACATATCTACAAATCAACTAGACACGCACAACACTCTAGCATACAAAACACAAGAAATTCCCACTAAATTAATCTAATTTCACATACTATCCAAATCTAATTTACAAAGCAATAAAAATTGCTCTCTTACTATTGGGAATTGGATAATCCAACACTCCCCATTAATGGTGGTGTAGAAGGATAATCCAACGCCCCTGTGTATTTTGTGGATCCGTTAACTCTAGCGATGTGTATGTTTACCAACACCTGCAGCTTTTGGTGTAACAGCAATTGTGATTCCAACAACTAGTATCAGAGCTAGGGTCGAATATCCACTGTGTAAGCCGCTTAGTGGCATAGCCTTACTCTGGTAGCATTCATTAAAACGTTGGCTGTTACCTCTGGACTTGTTGAAGGATTTGTCCATGAAATTAGAAATTGTTGCAAAGAAGAGAGTCCATGAAAATGATTTGTCTAGGAAATAGCTGAGGAACATTAAGACAGTTGTTGCAAGAAATAAAAAGGCCAAGGGCAGATGGTGAAACATGCCTTGAAGCCTAAAACGTGGAGTGCGTAAGCGCTTTACGTGGAGTTTGTAATTTTTTATTTTTTTTTACATCAAGCTTACACGTATACATCAAGTTTTTTTTTCTCAAACCAACATATGTATGTGTGAAATGTGAAAAGGTTAAAACATTATATATGTTTCTTTTTATTTATTATGAAACATATATAATTATATGTTAGAATTTTGAAAAGCATATTTTAAAAAGGAGCAGAAATTTTGAAAAGGGCATTTTAAAAAGAAGGAAGGTCATTATTGCTAAATTTTAAAGAGCAATAATTAAAATTTTATTTTTAAGTGGAGTTTTTTGTTTTTGGGCATCAATATATTGAAAATGGAGACAACAGTTACAGAGATGGAGAAGTTGAGCGGAGCTAATTTTTCCTTATGGAAATCATAGATGGAGGATATGCTGATTTTGAAGGATCAATATTTTCGGATTGATGGCATAACAAAGAAACCCTCATCGATGACAAATGAAGAGTGGAATAAGCTAGATAGAAAGGCGATTGCAACAATACACCAATATCTAGCTAAGAATGTGTATTTCAATGTGTCCCGAGAAAGGATGGCAAAAGGATTATGGAAGAAGCTCCATGATCTATATGAGAAGAACACAACATCAAACAAAGTGTTCTTGATGAATAAGCTTTATAATCTCCAGATAAAGGAGGGTGCTTCAGTTGCTAAGCATTTGAATGCATTTAATATTATTACTAATCAGCTTGCCTCTATTAAAATCATTTTAGATGATGAAATTAGAGCCATTTTTCTAATATGTTTTATGCCAGATAGCTAGGAAAATTTAATTGTAGCTATGAGCACTTCAACAACTGCAAGGACCCTGAAGTTTGATGATGTCAGCAGCAGTTTAATGAATGAGGAGTTGTGACACAAGTCAATTGTGGAAAACCAGAGAGAAGAAGCTCTATCTCTAGCTGATCGTGGTAGGAGGATGGATCGAGGATGGCAAGGGCGATCAGAATCGAGAAGCTGATCAAAATCATGGAGAGGAAGGATCATCTGGTTTCATTGTGGTAAACCTGGGCACATGAAGAAAGAATGTCAATTTTGGAAGAAAGGACAAAAGGATCAGAGACCATCTAATACAAATCACAAGTCATCAAGCAAAAATGAAGGTGAAACTACTGTTGTAGCCACAGATGGTGATGTGTTGTTTATTATTTCAATATATGATGCATGTGTATATACATCGAGCAATAGCTTTGATTGGATCCTTGACTCTGGGGCATCTCACCATGTAACCCCATGCAAAGATAGTTTTGTTTCATATAATCCTGGTGATTATGGTAGAGTGCATTTGGGGAATAATTATTTTTCCAGTATTGTTGGAGTGGGAGATGTCCAGATCAAGATGAAAGATGGATAAGATATATTGTTGAAACAGGTCAGGCATGTACTAGAAATGTGCATGAGTTTAACCTCTATGGAACGATTGGATGATGAAGGCTATTCCACAAGCTTTGGAAAAGGAGTCTGGAAAATTAGCAAAGGAGCATTGGTCATGGCCAAAGGACCCAAGATAGGAACATTATACACATTGAAGACACTGATAGGAAAACTATTTGGTTGCTGTCACAAAAGAAGGAAATTCAACAGATCTGTGGCATAAGTGTTTGGGTCACATGAGCGAGAAGGGCTTAAAAATCCTTGTTGGTAAAAATTTATTGCCAAGTTTGAAATCCTACAATCTTGATCTTTATGAGCATTGTATATATGGTAGACAAAGAAGGGTTTCATTCCTTAGATGTGGCCATGACAGAAACAAAAATGTGTTAGAATTGGTACACTCAAATGTGTTTGGACCTATTAACATCAAATCATTAGGAAGAGCATCATATTTTGTAATACTTATAGATGATGCATCCAGGAGGGTTTGGGCATATTCTATGAAAAGTAAAAGTGAAGTGTTTGGAATATTTCAAAAATTTCATGTTGTTGTTGAAAGAGACTAACAAATTGCTCAAGTGTTTAAGAACAAATAATGGTGGAGAATATTGCTGAAATGCATTTAAGGAATATTGTAACAGGTTTGGCATAAAACATGAGAAGACTGTGCCTGGTACTCATCAATAGAATGGTGTCGTAGAAAGGATGAATCGCACCATTATGGAAAAGTTGCGAAGTATGTTGTCCAATTCCGGTTTGGAGAAAAAATCTTGGGCTCAAGCAATCAGGACCACTTGCTACCTCATAAATAGATCTCCAATTACAGCCTTGGATGGCGATATCCCTGAAGAAGTTTGGACTGGTAAGAATTTGAATTATTCTCACTTGAAAATCTTTGGATGTGAAGCATTTGTACATATTCCCAAAGAAAATAGAACTAAGCTAGATGATAAATCTATGAAATGCAATTTTTTTGGATATGCGGAGGAATATTTTGGTTATCGTCTATGGGATCCAGTCAAACATAAAATTATTAGAAGTAGGGATGTTATATTTAATGAGCTAGAAATGTTCAAGAGGACTGTAGGTGAGTTGGAGGTCAAGAAGGTTATTGACAGGTTTGAAGAGCAACAGGAAAACATCCCACCAATACAAGAAAATGAACAACAAATTTAGGAGCATGAAGAACAACAAGTGGAAAATGATGAACCATAAGAAGAAGGAATCTTGCAGGAACCTTTACAGGAAATTCAACCTGATAATGCATCCCCATAGTTGGTTCGCATATCTTCTAAGCCTCATAAGCTTTCACAAAGGTATCCTCCTTCAAACTATATTTTGTTGACTGATGAAGGTGAGCCTAATTGTTTTCAAGAAACTTGTAAAGTTGAGCACAATGAAGAATGGAAGAAAGCAATGGAAGAAGAAATGAACTCTTTGCCGAAAAATAAAACTTGGGAGTTGGTAAACCTCCCAAAAAGTATAAAGGCTCTACAAAACAAATGGGTTTATAGGATTAAGCATGAAGGTAATGAAAATAAGGAGAGGTATAAAGCAAGGCTGGTGGTGAAAGATTTTGCCCAAAAAGAAGGTATTGACTTCACTGAAAATTTTTCACTTGTTGTTAAAATGTCATCCATTAGAGTCATTCTTGGTCTAATTTCTACTTTAGACTTAGAATGTGAATAATTAGATGTAAAAATTTCTTTCCTTCATGGTGAATTGGAGGAAGAAATTTATATGGAGCAGCCAGAAGGCTTCATAAAATAAGTGAAAGAAGACCTTGTTTGTAGGTTGAAGAAGAGTCCCTATGGGTTGAAACAGGCACCTCGACAATGGTACAAGAAATTTGATTCATTCATGTTGGAACATGGTTTTTAGAGGTTGGAAGCTGACCATTGTGTCTATATCAAGAGGTATGATCAATGAAAGTATATCATATTGTTGTTATATGTGGTTGACATGTTGATTGTTGGGCATGATAAAAATAAGATCAATAGGTTGAAGAAAGATTTGGGTAGAAAATTTGCAATGAAGGATTTGGGACCAGCACAACAGATATTGGGCACGCGGATTATGCGTGACAGGAAAAACAAAAGGTTGTGGTTGTCACAAGAAAAATATATCAAGAAAGTGCTTGACAAGTTTAATATGAAGGATGTCAAGCCAGTTGGTACACCCCTTGCAGCCCACTTCAAGCTAAGTACTAAATTATGTCCTAGTGATGACAAGGAGAAAGAAGAGATGAGTAAGATTCCTTATGTTTCAGCAATTGGTAGCTTGATGTATGCCATGGTATGCACACGACCAGACATTGCATATTCAGTGGGAGTAGTGAGTAGGTTCCTTGCCAATCTAGGCAAACAACACTGGCAAGCAGTAAAATGGATTTTGAGGTATCTCAAAGGTACTAGTCGTTATTGTTTATGTTTTGGTCATGATGAGACTGTGCTTGAAGGATTTACAGACGTGGATATGGCTAGAGATATGGACACCAAAAATTCCACTACAAGTTATTTGTATACATTTGCAGGTGCAACGGTCTCTTGGGTGTCAAGGTTATAAAAAATAGTAGCCCTCTCTACAACAGAAGCAGAGTACATAGCTACAACAGAAGTTTGTAAAGAGATGTTGTGGACGCAACAATTCCTAAGAGAGATAGGAATAAAGCAGGATAAGTATGTGTTATATTGTGATAGTCAGAGTGCCATTCACTTGGTGAAAAACCCAACATTTCATTCAAAAATCAAGCACATTGACTGAAGGTACCATTGGATCCGGCATGTGTTGGAGGAAGAACAGTTATCCTTAGAAAAGATCCATACAGATAGAAACCCTGCTAATATGGTCACTAAGATTCTACCACGAAATCAACATGAGTTATGTAGAGGCATGGTAGGACTTGGTGTGACTTGATTCATGATTTGGAGTGGGAGAATGTTAAATGCGAAGCCAAATTCATGCAGGATTCTATATCCTTCTACACCGCCATTAGTTTCTAGATTTCCATCCGAATCACGTACAAGATTCTAGACCCTTCTTCGACCTCTATAAATTTGTAATTTCTCTGGCCAAGGAAAGAAAGCCAAGGTCCAGGCCTATTACGTAATACTAAGTGATTTCTGTTCTCCAATAATTGTTTTATCTATTCTGTTGTTTCTAACTGAGTAATCTTGTTGTTTCTCCATTTGTCTATCTTTGAAATTATTCTTTGCTATTGCCGTCTAAGTCTTTGAATATAAATCCGGTGTGTGTTATGTATACTCTGAACTAACACTTACAACTTCTTTGCTTTCCCTTGAGGGAGTCAGGCTAAATTTTAGAGGTTTTGATATCATGTTAGAAAATAGAGATCAAAGAGAACCATTAAACATACAACATCAAATACATTGTAATATGTTTGAGCCGAAAGGCTCATTTTACATCCTAGAATGATGTTTAGTATTGTCTCTCTGTCATCAAAATTGAATTGAAAATTTTCTTATGTAGGCAGGTAAAAAAAAATTACACGTGAAGAAATTGGATCCCTCTCAGCTCATGTTAGATCGGTATTTAAAATAAGCCTATGTATTTAAGATGGATCGATGCTGATTATTAATCACAATAGTTACACATATATAAAACATAAATATCTTACTTCCATACTTCTAGATCATGACTACAACTCATACACTAAAAAAACAACTTTTAAATTGTTTCTTAAAACTCTCACTAACAACTCTGGATAATACATGGAAACATTACTTCACTTCCAATGCCTTCACCTTTTTATTGACTGAGTAAATTATATATATAAGTTATCAAATTAATATCTATTTATATGCCAAAAGTATTTCAAACCAAACATAATTGCTCACCAAAGAATAGAATCAATGAATTAATTTTCAATAATCATTCGAAATCGCATTTCTCGACAAATTTCAGGGTTATCAAAATTTTACTTGAATTAACTTTTCCGGAACATACGAAAAAACCGTGTAAAACAGACTTCCATTTTCACTGGCTATAAACCATAGTTCAATCAAACAAATAGCATTTAAATGATACTCACAGTTACGTGCAATGCTCATTTCTTTCGAACCGAAAACGGCGGCATACCAGCTCAGTCACCCACAATCCATATATCAACTACAAAAATTAATTTTCTTCTATCCATGTGGAAGAATATATAACAAAAATCTGATTTAATAATAAAGAAACAAACAAACATATATATACATAGTTACATAATAACTTGCAAAAGACAAAACCTGACCGATTTGAATTTATTTTTTCAGGCTGTCTCTTCGCAGTGATTATTATTTTTCCACCCTGCAACATAGCATTCCAGCATGGCTATTCACAATTTGTATATCCATGTGAAAATACTTCTCATCTATGCATGTGGATACAAAAGCAAGATTAAAGAAAAAAAAAAAACCTTCAACAACATACGCTACAATCAACCATAAAAATACAAACAATCGATACACACAATATAGAATGAAAATCAACCAAATTAGAATGAAATGGATCGATTCATTAATGAGTCTACTATCGTTTCTTTCTCTCTTATTCATTAATGAGTGGATTATATTATCATGGTCAATTACTTAAAAAAAAAATATCATGTAAATGCGATATCTATAACTTTGAAATTCTGTATATATGCATGCTAATTAAAAAACTCATATATATGTGCTCGAGGAAGACATATAAGACATATAATGATGCAGAGCATTGGTTCTCAAAGATCAAGCTCGAAGTATAGTATTAGTGAGATCTAAAGGTTTAGACATTAGTCAAGAAGAGACCATTGTAAATTTCATGTAAAATAATATTTATTTCTTAGCAAACATAGATAGGGAATCTATTTAAGTTTTTAGCAAATATAGATAGGGAATCTATTTAAAAAACCAACTTAAGTTCTAACCGTTTAAATCAACGTCCAAATTCTTCTCTATCCGGCCACATCCCATCCGCCCACTCTTTCTATTTTTATCGATAATGTAAAGCCTCTCACTTTCTATTTTCTCTATCCGGCCAGATCACATCCTCCGACTTTCTATTTTAACTTAACTTTGTGTTTTTGTTATTAGTCCTCCCAACATTATAGGTTATGTTTTGGAATTTTTTGTGATTTTGTTAGGTTAAATTTTGATTTTTGTTGTTTAAAATCAGTTTTAATAAACCTAAGGGATTCATATTAAAAATCCAAGGGAAAAAATAAACCTAAGGGATTAATATGAAAATCCGAATGCATTATGAACACAAGGGAATAATAATAAAGGAAATGGATTATTATTAAAAACCCTAAGTATATAAACTGAAAGATAAATATTATAAACACTTAAACAAAAATGGTTGACCACACTTTACCATGATCAATCATGTATAACCATCATTGACTTTAAAAAACGTGGTTGATCATCGTCGACAAAGTTTGACCATAATTACCATATTGATAATGTGACATTCAACCATGGTTGAGACAATGATTGATTGTCATCTCGAGATAATATTTGTCATAATGCGACGTTCAACCATTCTTCATCATGGTTGATTTTCATATTGAGAGAATCCTGAGAATGTGACATTCAAACATGGATGAGAATGGTTCACAAAAATTGGCTATGGTTGATAATCGTTGACCATAATTCATAATATAAACCCAAGGGAGCAATATTAAACTCAAGGGACGAATATTATAAACCCAAGGTATATAAACCCTAAGACAAATATTATAAACAGAAAAATAAGCATGGTTGAGCACGATTTGTTTCCATATTGAGTCAATCCTTAGAGTATGACTGAACATCCTGCATAATGATTGTCATAATGTGACATTAAACCATCATTGAACATGGTTGATTCTCATATTGAGACAATATTCATCATCATCTAACGGTGCATCATGGTTGTCGATGTTTGAATTTATCAAACATGCTATGATTCATATTATAAACCCTACGGATTAATACTAAAAAACCAAGGGATTTTGAACACAAGTGAATAATATTTAACCCGAGAAACATGAATTGTTTGATCAATAAACCCATGGGATTTCTATTATAGACAGAAGGGAACAATAAATCCAAGCGATAAAAACTTAAAGGCCAAGATATATAACCCCAAAGATAAATATTATAAACCCAGGGGAAAAATAAACCCAAGGGGAAAATAAACCCAACTGAATAAAATTACAGCCAAAGGGACGAACATCATAAACTCGTTGGTATATAAACCCTAAAATAAATATTTTAGACACTAAAAGAAAAAATGGTTGAGCATGGTTAGTTTCTATATTCACTCAATCCTTGCATAAACCCCTAGGAATGATATTATAAACAGAAGAGAACAAAAAATCTAGGCAATAAAAATTAAAAGGCCAACATTTATAACCCCAAAGATAAATATTATAAACCAAAGTGAATAATAAACCCAACACATTCATGTTATAAGCCATAGGGAATAATAAACCCAAGGGATTGATATTATAAATCGAATAATAAACCCCAGGGATTGATATTATAAACCCAAGGGAATTATAAACTCGGGGCATTATAACTAAACCCCCAAGGGATCATCAACCCAAGGGAGCCAAGGGAATAAAATTAAACTAAAGGGACAAATATCATAAACCCGACGGTATATAAACCCTCAGATAAATATTGTAGACACTAAAATAAAAAATGGCTGACCATAGTCAACCATTTTTTATTTTAGTGTCAAACATGTTTGATAAATTCAATCATGGTCAACCTTGATCCAACTTCAAATTTTGATGAATATTGTCTCAATATGAGAATCAACCATGTCCAATGATGTTCCAATTTCACATTATGACAATGATTGTGAAGGATGCTCAACCAAGGATTGACTGAATATAGAAACCAACCATGGTGAACCATAGCCAACCATGTTTGTTTGAGTGTTTAGAATATTTATCTCTAAGTTTATAAACCATGGGTTTATAATATCCATCCTTTGGGTTTAATATTATTCCCTTCGGTTCATAATTCCTTAGGATATTAGTAATAATCCCTTCGGTTTATTGTTCCCTTGGGTTTATAATATCAATCCCATTGGTTTATATCATCAATCATAGTCAACCACATTTAACCAGAGCCAAGCTTGTTGAACAATGCTTATCCATGTTTCAATGTCAAATTTTGATAATGATTGTCTCAATATGAAAACCAACCATGCTCAACAAATGAATAAAATATTGAATATAATGGAACAATATCAAACGCCATGGAAAAGCGAACTATGAAAAAATCAAACATCAAATAAAATTTACATACAACAAAACACATGGGAACAACAATGACAAGGAAATCAAGTTTCAGTTGAAAAAATGAAAAAATTATTGACATTTTATTCAAATATGTATATAGATAGAAATTTTTTTCACATCTCTTCACATGTAGAAATTGCAATACAAAAATTGATATTCAAATACTCAATGATAACACAACTATTTCATGTGAGCCTCTTTCAAAACACCCTAGACGGTGACAAAAGCAACACCATGTCCAATCAACATGACAATTCCCATGATACTTAACACTCTCCGACCAATCCCTTTTAGTTTTCCTCCTAGTTTCTCTTACATGCAAATGATACAACGCTTGGACATCATATTTCATTACACCCAACACACGAATATGCTCATCAATAAAAGGAGGATGGAACCCATGTTTTTTGTCTAGCCTTTTTCGAATATATGAAACAAAACTTAAGGTTGCACCAATAGATTTGATCACTTCAATGTAATAAATGTCATCATGGTTGTCCATATTTGCATTTCAAACACAAAAAAAAATAAAAAATAAAAAATCAAGACATAAACAAAGAACAAAACAAATACAAAAAAAAAAACAAAAAACAGTTTTACTTTTTTCATTTTTCCATTTGCTTTAACGACATTAAAAGAAAATATGGAGAGAAGGAAGTAAAAACGACACTAAAATTGTAAAAGCAATGTATATAAACTCTTAAATATTTTTTTTAAAAGAAAATACTTAATAATCGACATAAATATAAGAGCATTAAAATGAAAAGGAGAAATGAGAGCATAAAAAAGGTTAAATTAAACCAATCAAATAACCGAAGATGACTAGCAAATGAAAGACCCATTCAATATTTTTAAAGCGCTCAATTTTCTGACTTTTTCCATGAACAAATATATTCAAATGATGAGAAAGATAGAGAAATTGTCATGCCACACAAAAAATTTGCAAGAAACAACAAAAACTATATAAAACTATTCATCTCTTTCTCAAAGTCGTGCAGAAACACTAAACCATTCAAACAATATTAAACCCTTCAAATTGAAGTTGTAACATAAATAAATGTAAGAAATTGATAGTATAAAACAAGGTACATAAACCGTACAAAAATTATTAGAAAATCTATGAAATAATTAAGCAAAGGGAGCTATAGTAAAAACCCAAGGCATTGTAAACTGAAGGGAAATATATTAAACACAAGGGACAATGATTCCTATACTAAATCAACACGTGGAATCTTCTTTTGAAGAACTCTCTCCCCCACATGAAACTCCAACAACGGATGATACCTTAAGTGATGTGATTGATAGAATTGGGAGACTCAATCTTGATTCAATCCCAACTCAATCAACGGAGAAACCTGGACCATCTAAGAAAGGTCCCCCCAAAGTGGCTGACAACACATGAAAGTGTTCATCCTGATGAGGTTGGAAAGATAGGAACTAGAAATTCAAACCGGCAAAATGGAGGTGATGTAGATGACTCTAATTCACCTATTGATATGGATGTTTCTTATGATTGTGAATTGAATTTGTCTACATATTTTGAACCAACTTCCTTCAAAGAAGCTGCTTCTCATGATGAATGGAAAGAAGTGATGCAAAAGGAGTATGATGCCCTGATAAAGAATGGCACTTGGAAGCTAGTTGATCCTCCATTAGGAACCAAACCAATTGGTTGTGAGTGGTTCTACAAGAACGAGTATAAATCAGATGGCTCACTTGACAAGCACAAAGCTAGGCATGTGGCAAAAGGTTTTCCACAGAAGAAAGGGGTCAATTATGAGAAGACTTTTGCCCCCACGGCAAAATGGGCTACCATTCGGACACTCTTTGCCCTAGTAGCTCAGAACGGTTGGAAAGTCCATCAAATGGATGTAAAAACTTCTTTCTTGAATGGAGATCTAAAAGAGAATGTTTTTATGTCCCAGCTTAAAGGATTTGCTGTGAAAGAACATGAACATAAAGTATGCAAGCTTGTGAAATCCTTGTATGGCCTCAAACAAGCACCACGAGCCTGGTATGAAAAACTAAGTGAGCATCTTCTAAAACTCAATTTCAAACATTATGATCTTGATGATGCAACTTTATTTGTCAAGAAAGTTGGCAAAACAGTTGTATATCTTATGGTATATGTAGATGATCTTTTGATGACAGGGAATAATGAAAGCTACATTACATCCATAAAAAAGGAATTGGGGAAAGGTTTTAAAATCACTGATTTGGGCTATGTTCATTACTATATTGGTATTGAAGTAACTCAACATCCGAAGTCCATATTTCTTTCTCAAAAGAAGTACATTGGAGATTTGTTGAACAGGTTTGGCATGACATAATGCAATCCTCTTACTACTCCAATGGAACAAATCTTAAAGCTCACATCCATTGAAGGAAAAGAATTTGAGGATGCAACAAAGTATAGACAGCTTGTAGGAAGTCTCAACCACCTAACTACTACTAGCCCAGACATTTCATTTGTTTTTGGAATCCTCTTCAGGTTTAATCAAAAGCCTTGTGAGAAACATTGGTCTGCTGCAAAAAGAGTTCTAAGGTACTTGAAGGGAACTCAAGACTTCAGAATCAAGTATACACAGGTGGACGACTTCAACTTGATTGGATACTCTAATTCAGACTTCGATGGAGACAAAAAAAACTAGGGTATCTATGTCACGTTATGCTATGAGTCTTGGATCAGGAGCTATCTCCTGGAGATCACGCAAACAATCAGTTCCAGCAGATTGCACAATAGAAGCAGAATATGTGGCAGCCGCTTAGGCAACAAAAGAAATTGTGTGGCTCAGGAAAATTCTTGAACATTTGCAGGTAAAACAAGTACAATGGACTCCATTCATGATTGCCATTACCTCAGCAATAAACTTGGCCAAGAACTCAAAGTTCCATGATCAAACGAAGCACATAAATACTAAATATCAACTGATTCGACATCATGTTGAGGCCAAAACAATCCATCTTCGACATTGTTCCACTAATGAGCAAATTGCAGACATCTTCACCAAAGCGCTTGGAAGAAAAGCTTGAAAGATTCAGAACGATGCTTGGACTCACCAACATCGCTTCAGATTAAGGGGGGGAATGTTGACACCTAATCATCAAGATTGGGTGAATAACTAAAATTGATGTAAATAAATAATAGAGAATATGAATAGTCACCAGGAGATGAAATGAATAGTCTCTCCCTCATGTATATAATAAAGACCAACCTAAATGAATATCAACGAATTGTTTTTGAGGAGTTACTGCCTAGTCTAACAGATTGCAAAGCCAATGTATATGAACCACAGTCCACACATGATTTTTTAGGCATTCAACATGACAACTTAAAAAAAAAAAACCAAAACCAATAACTAAATCATGGTACAAAAAAAGCATAAACTATTAATAGCATTTCAAACCACTTAACCACAACAGTAAACTCAATTCCGAATAAAAAAACCTCAAAATGATATAGACTTCAAATGCTCCTACTCTTTTTTCCTGAGTGTAACATAATTATTGCTTTTCATTTTTGCATAACATTAATAAGAAAAAAGTGGCGAAATTCGCAGACCATCAATCAATCTCACTCTTGATATAACTGTAAACGTAAGAGACTAGGACTTATTTATTTGGCATAATTTAATACTTCATATTTTTAGTAATTCTTTGGATATTATTTTTTCATTATGTCTTGAAATAATTAAATAAGTTTGATATTAAGATTAATTATATATTTATTTATTTAAATTTAAATTTTTTATTTTTTATTGAATTAATATACAAAATTGCAAGTATATTAAATATAGTAAACTAATACACCCATATAATTGGGTCAATAGATGTCTTTATTTGGAATAGAATTTCTAAAATTTTAATAGTGAATAATAATAATTTATCTTCCATAAAATATTCCAATATTTTAATGGTTATCAATATGACTACTTTAATTTAATAAAACATATCGTATTTTAATTATGAGTAAAAATCATTTTCAAAGAAATTTTAGACTTTTATCCTTTCAAAATTTATTTATAATTTAATTCGAATATACAGTTGAAATTGATAAATATCTTTTCATGCAGCTACCGCTCATAAACATACTTTATTTGAACATTGCAATCTTTCATCTAAGTTAAGTTTAGAGAACTGAAACTTAGTATAGAATTGAAGCTTAATAGTAAGTATGATATATGTGGATACCTGTAAATATTCAAACATAAATGTAAATGATAGCATACGGTACTCAAGAGTTTCTCCAATATTTTTTTTAATTAATTACTTAAATCACGCTGCCGATTAAATATAAGTAATACCGCGTGTATTGAATCGACAGATCCAATGAGATTTTCTACCTTTTCCTCCAGCAATGTGTGGGTCAATATAGGTTAAAAAGTAAATAGTTAAAATTTTGAAGTAAAATTTCAAATGAAATTATAAAATATTCAAAATTATAAAATAAGAATTTGTAAAAATTCAAATTTATATTAAAAATTTAAATTAGAAATATTTAAACAAAAATTATAGTTTTTTTTGTGATTACAATCAGCGTACCTACCACAATCCCAATTTCGGCCTCTCACGTCATGTTAAGGATGGTGGGTAACCAATTGCAAAGGAGCCGGAATTTGAAAACAAATTTACTCGTTAAATTTGATGGTTTTCACAACTACTCAATTCTCTTAGTAATTTCAAGAAAGAAACTTGACATGTCCACCTTAATTGTTGTTGTGAACTTAAAATTTATATATATATATATAGATGTAAAATTGACATTTTAATTTAGTTATTTAAAAACCATCCAAAACAAACACTTCTTATATCTTAGAACAACTCAATGTAACCACACTAATCACTTTTGTTTCTTTTCCCTCCGCTCAAATCACTCCCTTTCCATCCATCTTAATTACTTTATCACTAACAAATCTAACATGTTTCATTTAGATCCTTTTAAAACAATATTATGGATAGAGATTAATAATTATTTCAAAATGATGTTCTTTAGTTTCTTCTTGTTTTGGAAATATAACATAGATTTATGATTTAACATTGGGAAAAAATCAGTAAATATTCTAAAAAGGGATCTATAAAAACATTATATTTAATCAAAATTTATATTACTCACATGGGAAAATATTTATGAGGTAATCTAATTGTTCTACATTTTTGCTTTTTGTTTTTTTAGGAATTACGTGATACAAATTTAGGTGAGCTTGCCATTTTCATTTCTTGAAATGCACTTTTTGAATACATAAATGCATTCAAAGCACTAAATCTATACATATTTAGCAACTCGAGTCTACCTTTTCAACTAATTTTTGGAAGATTTTGAACAAAACCCATCAAAAAATATGCATAAAAAATAAAAATTCAAAACATTTAATTTACACTATATTTGTTTGCATAAATACAACACAACTAACTACTTTTAAAATAAAAATAACATTAATGTTATTGTCAATGCGAAATGATTAAGGAGCACCTTTGGGGAAATTGCCACAATCTAGTTTGATTAATATTATATATATATATATATATATATATATAGATAGATAGATAGATAGATAGATAGATAGATATAAACACAATGAAGCAATGATCCCTTTCATTCTAGTTCACATTAAATATTTTCATTTTATAAATAATATAATCTAAATAAAGATTGAAAAAGAATATTAATTAATTGTATGTTAAATTATAAACAAGAAAATCGTAATATAAAAGTGTAAGTTCTCATACATCTCAGTTTCTCATTCAAACCTAAGCATCACCCACATAAATTCATTTTGATCTCGAATCTATCAAGCACAATTAGGTATCATGGAAATGATTGCAAATTTCCTTCATTTTGACCAACATACCAAGAAATTGTTTTAACCATAACAATTTTTTTTGTTTAATTGTTTTATATAATATATATGTATTCGATATTCAAATATTTTAATTAAGTTGGTCAATGAAAGATTTTGCTTATAGCCTACCCTACTCACATTAAAATGTTTATCCACACAATAAGAACACTTTCTCTATATATTTATATATACATTGAATTATTTTCTTATTAATATTTTTTTGAATATTATCTCCGACTGCCCCCGCGCGTGTGTGTATTGGACAGTGTAATAAGAGGTTTATGACATGATATGGGCTATCCTATGGCCAACAAAATAAGTAGTTTGCTAATGGATTGTATATTTTTAATGTTGGATTTTGGAAAGTTAATTATATAATTGTAGATATATATAATTGTTTATTTAATTTCCATTAACAAATCATATATATATAATGTAATTTGTTTTTATCATATAATTTTTTTTAATTACATTTTATTAAGCTAATTATATAATTGTAAATATTTAATATTCATTAACAAATATGTATTGTTTTCATCATATGACCCCTTTTTTCTGGCAGTTTTTCCCTTGCAAAGTCCTTTCTAGCCATGTGTTGAGTGGGAGCAGCATCTGTTCATCAGTGACATGCGATAGTTTACGATTTGAACCTGACATTTAATGATGCATAAACTCCATAAAAATCAATTGGTGTACATTTTCTAAAGAAAAATCATTGTTATCCATCCTATATAAATCAATTGTTATCTTACTGAATATATGACTAATATTGAGAGATATTTAAAAAAATCATTGTTATCTATCCTATATAAATCAATTGTTATCTTACTGAATGTATGATTAATATTGAGAGATATTTAAAAAAAATTAATTAAATTTTAAATAGGAAAAATCTTTTTTTCTATAATAAATTTTAAAAATTATTTATTGTATGCTTTAGGGGCGTGTCCTTTGCAAATCTCGTGCAAATGTAGTATATCTTTTCTCATACTAAAGTGAAATATCAATAAAAATAAGAAATCGTCGTTATTTTGAATTAATATATATAAAGATAGATAATTGAATATTTATTATTGAAACTTATTATTTATTGAATTTTCTCACATATATAAATAATCATGAGTTATATAAAATATTTTTAAGTAGTGAAAGAAATTACGATGATGCTTCATTTAGATAATAAACATATTACTTATATATATGTTGAAAGGATTATATTAAAAATATTTTTAATAATAAAAATTTAATTATTAATTTCAATGAAAAATATATATTTTAAATTTAATTATATAATAAAAAATTTAATAATTATTAAATTTAAATTTATAAAGATTCATAATATTTTAAGTTATATATAGTTTTTTATAATTAATAAATAATATAATCTGAAAGACTATTCGAATTACACTCTAAGCTATTTTAAATCTAATATAATATATCAATTAAAGTGACACATTAAAACTATAGTTATCCAGAAGAATGTAGCAATCTGATCTTATTATTTGACTTAGTCTTCGTAAGGACGAACAAAGTGAGTTTAAAATCTCTTTGTATGGCCAAAATATTGACTCAATATATGGCCTCTTCCCATGTCGGGAAGGCATAACAATGGATCATTGCTACACTTGTTGAAAATTGGAAAAGTCTTTTCTTGAACAAAGTTGTCAGAAGGTGTGTGGTGGTAGTATATGGCCTTTTCATTGCTTCCTACTTTGTGAAGACTACATTTCACTCGACAACTTCATGGAGGTATATGGATGTTTACTAAGCTTCACTACCACTAAACCATCGAGGATGAATGAAAGATAGATCACATAGTTTCGACTTCTTATGTGCTCATCATATACGTCTATGTGCTTGGATTATTGATCTCGTTGGTGATGTAGACAAGTCTAAAGGAAGAAAAGACATACTAAGAAGAAAAACATTATTTCTCAATATTTTTCCTATTGTTTGCTATAAATGACAAACAAGGGAAAGCAATAAGGAGATAAAGGAAATCCTTTTCTACCCACACCAAACATTGAACACTCACCACTAAGAAAAACAACACTTGTCAAATGAAAACAATAAAAGAAATAGCCTCATGAAATGGTATTCAACTACTTTTAAGAACCATAATGGCTACTACATCAAGTTAATGGTTATGGACCATTATATGTAGAATGATGTCCACCATATAATGTCCCACCTCTTTATAAGTTGTGAATTCTTAACCCATTAAACTCTTAAAAACACATCCTTGAGACATAATCCATTTGCTTCTAGAAGGCATCATAATAATTAAGTCAAATCAAAAGTCATGTAACATTAAATGGATGTCATTGATTTCCCAAATTAGGACTAATGAAGTGCATACTAGTCCATGTTTTTTTCATAGATGGTGGATGGTCAACCCATTAAATTCTTTAAAAAAATAAATAAAAATCTTTCTAAGGTGATATTGTTTAATTACAATGGAGAGCTATATATACTACTCTGTATGAAATGATATAGCTTTTTTAATAGTTGGGAGATGCTTGATATATTAAAAACTTAAATGATATCACTTTTTAATAGGTGGGAGATAATTAATATATTAACAAACAAAACAAAAAGAACATATATTTTAAGTATATTGCTTAATACTTTTTTAAAATTGGATAATTTAAATGATTACAAGAACTTAAATTGATTTGAAAAAAAAAATTGATTTGAAACTCATTTAAATAACTACAATTGATTTGTGAACTAATCGATTAAAAAAAAAATGATTTGGTTAAGATTAAATCTAAAGTTACTTTATAGTAAAATTATATGAGAATTTTTCCAAGGGGCTTAGAATAGGTTATAATGGGGCATACTATTAAGTCACTATGTGATGTGAAGGTCATTTGTTCTCCATGGGAAAAAACCAATTATGTTAAGGGTTGGTGTGGCCAAAGTTAGGTGCAATGTCGAATGATTTTGACAGCTTTAATTTATATTCTTTCAGCAGAAAAAAACCGTCTGTTTTATTATTATGGAATAAAACAATACATTCTTATGATGGACAGATTGTCGTCATAATCCTGGGATATACACAGCTTGATAAATATGCTAACATCCATTTGTGCAGTAATCTAAAAGATACAACATAATGTTACTTCATCCATTTTTGCATTTTACATAGAATCTAAAAATTGGATCAGATCCTTCACATTTCTGAAGATCACATACCTAATGGACTCTTTTCTTATATGATTTCTATACAAGAATAGTCACAAAATTTATACAAAACTTAAAAAAAAAAGAGAGACAGAAATATAATATAAACATATATGCTATGAGGTTCTGCATTTTTGATCTTGCTTCAGTGATCTATCTCAACACTTTTAGATTTTCTACTTGTCTCCTCTGCTCCTATTTTTATCATGATGTGCATGCCTTCTTCTGTGTCTTGTAGTCCCTTTTTTGATAATTCATCTGTTGTTTTGTTATGTGCCCTGTTGATGTGCCCAATGGAAGAATTCTGAAAGCAACTCCATATACATTTTATACAACTCAGCCACCCTTGTAGTGAAGTTTGTTGAATGTTGCTCTTTCCATTAACATGGTCTATTATACATTTGGAATCCCCAAAAATTTGTACTTGAGGGATATCTAAGAAACTAATAAACCATAATAGACCCCATAAAGCAACAGCTTCTCCTTTCATACTTGTTCCTTCTCCCCCATACCAGTGACTCCATAATTCCCACTCTTCTGTCAATTTTAAACAAAATCCCACTCCCACATCTACCTCCTTGAGCTGCTCTGTCAAAGAACCCCACCGGGTATTTTGTAATTAGGACTCTCCCCTTCTCTGTCTTCTTCTTTTTACTTTTCTTGATATTCTCATTCTGTTCTAAAACTACCCATTGTTCTATGGATTCATAGATTGAGTTTCCCTTCCCTTTGTTGTAACCAAAAATCAGATGATTCTAATTTTTCCAAATTTCCCAAAAAGTGACCAAACAAGCATTCTCCTGCTTTTACTCTGAGTGCTCCACCATATTAAACACTCCTCAATTGTACTAAATTGGGTGAATGGAATCTGCCTCTTATTTGTGAAATGTTTCCAAATGCTGATAGATCTATGACAATGTAAAAAAGGTGTTCATTGTCCTCAGAATTATTCCTACATAGATAACATATCCAAGGGCCATGGTGGTTCTTCTTTTGTAGGTTTTCCCATGTAAGATTTTTGTTCTACCAAGCTAGCCAGAGGAAGGTAACTATTTTAATTGGAATATTTACTTTCCAAAAACTGAAAAACCAGCAATATTCACCATTTGGAAATTCCTTCATGCAAAATTTGAGGTAACAATCTGCCACCTCAACTTCTCCTGATATCTTCTTCTTTCCAACCCATGTCAAATGATCTTCCTTACTATCATAACTTATGCCTACCTCCTTTAATGTGTTTATCATATGTAACCAATCCTGCTTATACTGATCAGCCAAGTTCAGTTGAGAAAAGTCACACCATATTGGAATATTCCCTTTCCATTCCCAGATTAGCTGATTTAAAATAAAAAACCCTCTTCTATTCAGGTGCATTATCAGATCCACTGTCCCTGGAACCCCTTCGCATGCTCCTACAATACAATCTTTTCTTATAATCCCTGGAACCCCTTTGCATGCTCCTACAATACAATTTTTTCCTCTAATAATATTGTTACCAGTTCAAAAAAACCACATTAAGTTTTGTAAGAGAATATTCTTAACCTTTCAAACGTTGTTCCGGATTTCTGATCTGCCTTTTTTCCCGATTTCTCCTTTTCTAACCCAAAAAGCGAAATCCTTATTCTTCAAATATTTGGAACAGAGCAACTCTCCCCAAATATTTTGACTATTAATACCCCTCCATAGTGATTTCAAAATTAGAGCCCATCCAAAAAACTTTAAGTTAAGAATACCCCAGCCACTCAGGATTTTGGGTCTAGTGATCCTTTCCATCTTCACTAAATGATATTTTATAATTTTTTTTTTTTGTTATTTTCGTTAATGCTTTTCTGATGATGGTGGTTAATGTCCACTAAGACCAAATTGGTCTATCAGACCTATAATTTTCTTAGTTTTTAATTATCTGGCTCCTCGTCTTTCTTGGCGAGATTGGTGTTGTAGCTTTCTTTTTCTTCTCTACGGTCTTCTAACTTCCTTTATCTTGCAT